>APFE030300784.1:14594-36846 GCA_000404065.3 Pinus taeda | reverse complement strand
AGAAGAAAAAAGAAAGACATTTAAAAAGGGGAGAAAATTAGACCATGGGAGTGGTATAGGGTTGGTGAGGTAGGAGATATGAAGCGGATCATATCTCCTATGTTTAGATGGAGTATCACAGTTCAATGATGACCACCAAAAAAAGGAGAGGTCTGAATTTGACCCTCTAACAAGTTTGATGTAGGTATGTAGTGATCATGATGAAACTACCACCCAAGGGGATTTCTATGGTTCAAATTTGAATGAGAATTTGATTTCAGATTGAGACAAAATGAGAATTAGATGTTGAATATTGAGGTGCAATGTAAGATCTCTCATCGACATAGACACTCAACATGACTTATTATGAAAAGAGAGGAAGTATGTCCTAACATGACCTGTTCCAATTGACAAATCTGAGGATATCCACCTTCATGATAGTTGTGACCAAAATGAGAATTCCTAGTTTGTAAAAAATGTTGCACATTAACACTGCATGGGGAAATTTTAGCCTAAATATAGCATAAATGTTTCTGCTTTACTTTGTCTCGTTGTAATATCCATTATGCATCTTTCTAGCATTTATACTATCATTTTTTAATATTGTATGAAAATAAAACTTGTTTTTCGCTTAATGAATATGATTGCTATGATACTGATGTCAAGGATAACACAGTACAAAAAGGAAAATGTTACCTTAAACTTCTACACAACCAAGAGTGTAGATATATTGATCTTGTATTTTATATATTCAAATGTGAACAATTCATGTGTTATGTTGAACATAGGACTTTATCACAACTACATTAGTCAAAAAGGAAGCATCTACATTTTTTTTTTCAATGGAAACAGTCACTATAATACTACATTATAGATGCATAAGCTTTCGGGTAATCATAATTAGCCACCAGATAAATGTAACTTTTTGTAGATTAAAGGGTGCTCTGGTTTGAGATCTTTTCTATTTTGTATTTTTCTTCAAAAGAAAATTTTAGGGCTATCTTATAGGAATCCATAACCTTAGATGACATGTGTACAAAGTAATGCATTTTTAATTTTAAGGTAGTTTCTCGAGAGAGGGTGCCATTAAATACATGAGATAGATCTGGTACATTTATGTGCCAAGTTTGATGACTTGACTTTTACAATGAAACTGTTGATTAAACATTTAAGTTTACGTTCATTCCCTTAGGTAAACTCAAAGGAAAATAATAGTTCTGTGAAACAATAGATTTTAGGATTCTTAAGTTCACCCAAGAAGGACACTTGTCACCATAATTCATCCCTGAAAATGCGTGTGAAGGTGTTGTGGACCTATAGAATTGACACAAATCGGCAGTCAATGAGGGAAATAATACTCCAAACAATATAAATTATTAATTATCCATGGCCCTGAAAATTTTATACATGTAGAGTAAACCACTTCCAAAGGACTTGATATATGATTTAGCATGAGATCCATAATATAAATGGAAATTGTGCAATTAGAATATTACCAATTGCAATGTTTTAATATGAAGGAATTCTCCATCAAATCATGAAGGGCCAAAGATTGTGAAAAATATAATTATTTCAACTATTCATGAAAATGCAAGATTTGAAGCAAGTGTTTTGTCCATGGATTCTTTGACAAATGATGTTTACTACCAGTTGATCGTCTAAGCTCCAATATTGGTTAATCATCAAAACTTTCAATTATACAAGGTTTATATAGGTTCTAAAGTATCCATGTTTGAGGAGTTTCAAGAGAGATTTTGAAAGGCTAAAGACACTTCATGGATGTGTCATATCATGGTCAGATTGTTGTTGTCGTTGACCTGAAATCATATTTTGTATTATTGATGGAAGAAGTCCTAGGAACTCCCTTGGAGAATTAAAACAAAATTAGCCACTAAATTGAAAAATGAGGTAACTTATTCTATTGAATCATGGTAGTTTGAGATGAGTGCTTTGCTAACCAAATCCAGTTTAAATATATTTCCCTTGGGGTCGTATGACCTACTAATTAGCATGGATTGGTTGAAAACATATAGCGAAGAGTTGGATTGTTATAACAAAACATTGGAATGCAAGGATAATGAAAGAAAAGAAAGGTTGTTGCAAGGAATTGATATATGATCTAGCATGTGATCCAAAATATAAATGGTAGTTGTGCAATTATAATATGATAAATTGCTATGTTTTTATATGAAGGAATTATCCATCAAATTATGAAGGGCCAAAGACTGCATACCATGGAAAGTATAATTATTTCAACTAAAACCCAAAGAAATACACTCCTTCATTTTTACCCATTCGTAGATTCAACTTGATCTATGTTATTTATTTCAGGCGGATAGCAAACAATGTGGGCTTGGTTGTGTTTCTACATAAGATAACAAAACTAGCAGCAAAAGCCTAAATCCAAACTCAAAAGGTTAATGTCTCTTAAAGCCATTGTGGGTTCGTAGACTAACTATCCACATAGGTCTTTGTATTCATCCATAAATTGCATCATGGGACTTGTTGGCTTGATATTTCTAGTGGACACTAGGATAAACATAATTTTAGTTGGACTATAGTTACATCAATTGCAATTTCCAATGTGAGTAGTTTTTGTGCATGGACCACCAACATATCACACTAACATAGAAAATATATTAGCCATAAGGTGATGAAATCTTTTATAGACAATCCCCACACGAGGATGTTGTTATTCACAATCACTGAGCAATTTTAGTAAAAAAGACACCTTTGTGAACATATTGCATTCGGCCTTATAATAAACCAAAACTAGCTAACTAGAGATTGTCAAATAATAATTTTTTGAAAATGGAATCATATGAGAGGGTGGCACCTAGTTGTAAGATGATGTTAGGAGTCTAATGAAATAGGAAGTTCTCCCATCTAAGTTAGGGTTAGATTTTTGTGGAAAGTTACAATTCCCACATGAGCACGCTATTCACAATTCCCACATAAGCATGTTATTCAAAGTGTTTGGTCAATTCCTGCATGAGCACACTATTCACAATCACCTAAGTTTTTTTTTTTTTTTTTAATGGACACCTTTGTGCAAACATTGCATTGGTCCTTATTGAGAAAAACCTAGCTCTAAATATCATTGAATACAATAATTTTATGCAAATGGAATCATACGAGAGGATGAACCCTAGTTGTAACATGATGCTAGGAGTCCAATGTAATAGGAAATTCTCCCATTTGAGTTAGGGTTAGAGTTTTATGGAAAGTTACAATTCCCATATGAGCACACTATTCAAAATTTCCACATGAGCACGCTAGTCACAATCACCTGAGCTAGTTTTTGGGAAAAGGGATACCTATATGCAAACATTGCATTGGTCCTTATTGAACAATTCCCTAGCTCTAAAGATCGTTGAATAAAATAATTTTCCAAAAATGGAATTGTACAGGAGGGTGATCCCTAGTTTGAACATGATGTTAGGAGATGCAATAGGAAGATCTCCCATATGAGTTAGGGTTATATTTTTATGGAAAATTTCAACTTGCTTCCTAGGACCATTCAAGCACACATTGTGAATTAGGTACAAGGGCATTAAAACCAAACCAGCTGACATAAATGAGTTTCATAAGATATGAAAAGTGTGCTTGATCAATTCACCTGTGAATAGGCTATCCACGATCACCCAAGCTAGTTTTTTGGAAAATGGACACCTTTGTGCAAAAGTTACATTAGTGCTTACTAAGAAAAACCTTAGCTTTAAACATAGTTAAATAAAACAATCTTTAGGCAATGGAGTCACAAGAGAGGGGTACCCCTAGAAAATAAAGGTGGAGCTCAAATCTATTATAAATAATATGGAGCTCAAATCTATGTAATGATTTTATCCCTACATTATTATTCATGATTGAATTGATATGGAAACCATGCCCTAATCTTAGTTGGAATTATTGTAGCAGGAGTTAGTGAAGGTACAAGCAAGTATATGTGAGGATTCCATCATCCCTCTTTTCTTTTCATTCTAAAATATGATTCCAAAAGTATGTCAATATAGGAGTAGTTCTTGTACATGTAAGGGACAAATGGGAGAATTAACAACGGTGACTTGGTTCATTTACTAATACTTTTACCTTCATAAACATCACAATCAAAGCAAAGCCAATATGGAAGAGTTGAGCTACATTTTTGTGATTTTTCATGTTAAACTTCAAACGGTGGTATTCATATTTTTTACTAAGAAAAAAATAACTCTAAGCCTAGGTAGCTTAAAAATCGAAAGCTTAAATGAACAAAGTTGAGCTAAATTAGTGTACAAACATATACTACTAGAAATCATGAATAGTAGAAACACTCAAAATTGTTGAAAGTGTAGGTATATCCTTTTCCCTAAGTATTCCTCATATCATCCTATTTTGTTCCCTGAAAGTTGAAAAACAAAATTTATAAGTGTTGGAAAATAAATATATACTAAAAATTAGGTATTCTTAAAAACATTATGGATACATGTTCTCCTATCGGAGATTGTGTAGCATCTCCTTGGGCCACACTTTCCTCATTGATTCCTTTTTTTGTCCTGCTAACCTCAAAATTGAACATAAAATGTATGAGCCACACCATAAAATTTATGTGACTTAAATTCATTCATAGTTCGAAGAAAAAAATAGATATACATAGTAATACCTGTGGTGCTCATACATCAGCATGTCCATAAGGAAACAATTGTTCCAATGAGTTAAGGAATTCATCATTTAAAAACGATGAAAAATGTGTAAGTTCGAATAAATATATAAGTGAGTTTTGGAGACAAGATGTATATATAGTTCAAAATCATAAATTTATGTGACATGCACTATAGATAATCTTGTAAATGTGATTTTATAGTTCATTAATAATAGCTTCCTAAAACATACCTCGCCAAGGATATCAATATCGCAAGCCATGAATCACTCACAATGCTCTCTAAAAGATGATGCATATCTCTCAAGATTTGTTTGACCCATCTCTCTCAACACCTCATCCAGAAAATTATCAAATGGTGTAGTTTATTCCTCACTCTCTAATTGTTGCCTCTTACCTAAGCCAATTGCCACCCCTCGCAAAGAATCCTGAAGAAGCCCCCTAATATTCTCCCTTGCCTGAGCTAATGTGATGGATGAAATAGAAATATCATCTTGAAGTGAAACCACTATAGGTGGTCAAGGTGATAAACAAGGTGTTGGAGCTCTAAATCGAACATCTTTCATAACGTCAGGTTGTTCGTATGTACAAACTTTTTCAACTATAGAGAATTTGGATCCTATATCTATATAACTAGAATATTTGTGCTCTAAAAAATCAATGTACAACATCCTTGAAAACTATTGTGGCACCTCATCATTATTGGGAAAATTTTCATATGCGTACATGAACTTATGATAAAAAATGATGCAATATTAGGGTCATTAAATCTTGAAACCTTTAGATGTTTTTTGTCTTTAGGTTGCAAGTAAAATAATGACAAGGCCATATCTTTAATGAACTTTATTTTCACTTCATTATAGGAGTGTTTACCAATAATTGATGATCTCCTCCTACATATCATGTAAAAAAACCTCGATTGTTGGTCCAACCCCACGATATGCCTCTATGAGTCTCTCCAAAATGTGAAAACCTATTTGGAGACAATCTCAAATAAGACTAGAGGGATTGCTATTTTCTAGCTCATTCCACAATCTCATGGAATGCTCCCTCATCCCATCAATAGTAAGATTGGAGATGTTATCTTCCCAAGGAATATCCTCAAGAACATCTCTAGGATGGGGGTAAAGAGGGTCATATTTTGGATTGTAGGCATACTGTTGCACCCTACAATCTCTCCTACCATGATGAGGTTCCATAGGAGGATGGTCAAAACTTGTAACATGTTAAATGTTCAGATATCATTTAAATGTAAATAAATTGCACTAGGACAATTCATATTTAAAAAATGTATAAATTTAAAATTACTTGATGGAAAAACTATCTTATTCTCTAAGTTTCCTATCAGAGGATGATTGTCCCCTTCTGAGGAAACAAACTTAGAACTATTACACCCTATAAAAAACATAAAACTCTCAATTGTGTATAAGTACATGACACACAAGATAAATTTTAACATTAAACATGTCTTGAATAGGATTTATGTTCAAATCTCACTCAAACGCTCCTAGACGGGTGGTTCAAAATCAATATGGCTAACTTGATGATTACTCAATTCACCTATGGATGATGATATTTTTTCACATTAAATATGTGTGAAAGAAGAAATTATTCACATGCTAAACATTAAATTTATATCATAAACATAAAGATGTTAACTATCAATTAACCATGTACCTATACCACGCATATAAGACCCCTCAGAATTGCGTCTATTTGTGAAGGAAGCATTTTCAATAGATTTGTATATAGGACCTATATAAAACATCAGATTGTCAATCACAAGTATGATACATCTGAGATAAATTGACATGGATTAAACATCTCATTTCAAGATTTATGTTCATATTTTACCTTAACAAATTCTATCAAAAAATGGGTTGGTTCTCGAAGGAAGAGTACTCAAATGAAACAATAAATGCACATGTGGGTCCCAATAATTATGGCCAACCTCAAGCTCAACCTGTGCATCTAATGAAAACAATATTTTTTCACATTAAACATGACATTGTGAAAGAATAGTATTCACATGTTAAACATTAAATTTATAGTGTAGAGATGAAAATGTTTACTAGAAATCAAATGTTTACCAGTAGCACACCCAAGATACCCATCAAAATAACATCTAATATTCCTATAGGAACCTGATGCTTCCCCTCCCACAAAGAGGCCTTGCAAGGGGTCATTGGAGGTTTTTTCAATGCCATTGTTCCTATAAACAAGAGGACTAGTTATTAATATTGAATTTACTTTTGATAAATATCAAACTTGATTTGCCGTACAACTTGTGTTCTTTAAAATCAATTAGCATGAAAACATATATTCTATAGTATTTATCATGGAGTATTTATATCACTCTCTAGAGTTCTCAATATGAAAATTTTAGTATTACTCATAAATAAATCAACATTTGGAAATCAATATTTATTTGTATCACTACATTTTCATTCTTCAAGATGGCATTGGAAAGTATTCTCATTGTCCCACTAATTACCAAAGATGTTATCAATTAAATAGCATCCTCAATCCGACCCCATGTCAACTTAAAAATATTCATCTAATGACCCATCAAAGTTGACGTTCACTAGGGGTAAATTAAACTTTCATTAAAATAAAAAAATCCCCAAATGGAATCAAACGATGATACCACTTATTAGATGCTCAGTTCATCTTCCGAACCAGTGAACACGTGCAAATCCTATCTAAGTTATCAAGTAGATGATAGTCATTCTCATACAAATGAGGAACAAAAATTCAAAATGCCACAAAATATGAGCATATATCATCCTTTCGTTTCTACAACAAGTTTCCTTTAGAACAGTAATCCTCAAGTTTTTTGATAATTACTAAATAAATTAAAGTTTGTTAAATACCTCATTGGGATATAAATGTCCAGATATACTAAATAAACCAATCTTAGTCCCTGATATCAACCATAGATCAAGAATAATTATTGAATTTGTAAAAGACATTTTTCAACTATCATTAAATCTCAAAATTATGGATCTTGATGTCTAATTAAAGACAAATTCAATATCATTGCAAACCCATTTTCTAGTGCACAGATTCAAAAACTGCTGACACCATAAATAATTTATGAAGATTCAAAACAATGTTCTTACAAGAATGGATGATGAATGAGTGCATACAAATTAGAATTTTAGTTGCAACTATAGATGAATGATAGTCCCTGCATCAGACTTCTACTAATTCAATTGAAACAATTTGTCAATAATTGAACATATTTGAGGAAAACCATATGTTGATTAGTAGTGGATATTATGAGGAGGAAATGTAGATTTAGGGCTTGTTGTTGTTGATCTTGCTACCACATTTTGTAGGCTATTTTGCATTGATTATTATTGGAGGAGGGGGAGCATATTATTGTAGCCTAGAGTTAGTGTGAGCATGTAGAGAGGAAACACCAATGTTGTATGAGGGTGGTGCATGTAACATAGAAGAACTATGAGCTTTCAAAGGGGTTTTAGCCACACAGAAAAAAAGGGTGAAGCCATAAGAGCCATGAGTCCAAAATACCAAGTGACGAAGATTCATTTTTTTAATAAAAAATAATCTAACTAAAAACCCAATTCTTCTTTCGATGGTTCTCAAAAAGTTCCTAAAAATGTTTAGCCTAATTTCTCATGGAAAATTGGGCATATATTCTGATACTTGTATTCGCACTCATACCTCATGAAGAGAGAACCACAAACTGTACAACTTCAAGAATGCTTATAATAGTTGTATTATGAAAATAGGGTTGAATTTGTATGCCAATAAGATTTTGGCAATAATATCGTGATAAGTGTATCATTGCAAAACAGCATTAAGAAAGATTATAGACCAACCCTAATGACTAACTAGGTCCACCCTACACTAAAACAAATTTATTTGACCTAAAAATAAAATAGTAGGATGTTTATTACAAGTGGTGTTGATGAAAGTAGTAGTAAAGAAATGATGGCCAAGGGGAAAGTCATTCATTTGAAACAACAACTATAAGTATATGGAATTGGAGAGTGAATAAAAGTTACGAGTGAATGGTCATTTGTTATAGCCATCCATCAGGTTGAGAAAAATCTTAAATAATGTGTTGATAAGATGATGGGCTAGGAAGGACAACTAAGGGCCTTACAAAATTGTAAAGAGAGATTTGGTGGTGAAAGTAGGGATGAAATAAAACCAGTCAAGGAGCAGCTGGATTACTTTGATAAAATCATGAGGAAAATATATGTATTACTAGGTTATGAAGAACAATATAAAAAAATTGGAGGAAGAAGTATGAGTTATTATCATCGGCATAGGAAATAGTTAAAGAATACGAAAAAAATAATTTAGATAATAACCAAAAAATTATAGAGAAACAAATGGTTCCAAGAGACTTATGTATATAGGAGAATATTTACCACACATATGTGGTAGATAAGAAGGGAGGGAAACAAGTGGTGTTGACAATCATTTTATGGCTAGAAATAAACCTTTACATGAGGAGGACCAAATGGTCCATCCATAAAGGGCCTTACAAAATTGTAAAGAGAGATTTGGTGGTGAAAGTAGGGATGAAATAAAACCAGTCAAAGAGTAGTTGGATTACTTTAACGAAATCATGGGGAAACTATATGTATTACTACGTTATGAAGAAATGCATAAAAAAATTGCAATATGAAGCAATGACAAAGCATGAGATAGTAATATAAAATGAAGCAAAAACTATAGGATAGTAGTATAAACCAACAAAGGATAGAGTTGGATTATGATTTTAGAAGCTACGTCACATGGTTAGAGTTCGACAACGATTAAGTTCAATTCAAATTTGAATTTTCTGATGAGGTTTGTATGAGGTTAGGAATTAAGTTCATATATATATATATAAAACAAAAATAATAAAAAATAAAAGTCAATCATTAAACATATATGAGTAAGAATTTTAATTAGTAAATATATATGAATTACTTAATGATAATAACATCTAATTATCAATGAAATTAGTTAAATGTAAACATACACCATAGTAATTTGCAAATGAAAAAAAAATGGCATAATTTTCAATCTTCAAAATTTAAAAGAATGTTTATAATTTCTGAATTTAGGCTTATGTGATCCATAACTTGTATGCTAGGAAATTTGTGGTGAAAGTCCACATAAGATAAATTTTGTGTCGATGTGTTTCGAATCGTCAAGTGTGGTTCAGCTTCAAGACAAGATGAAGAACCAAATCCTGGCATCAAATTAAATAGATGTAGAGAGATGTTTTCTAACCATTATAATATAACAACTAGTTTTGGCTAAAAGAGTAGTATTTATTAATAAATCATTTTTTAATAATGGTTGACAATAGTTGTAAATAATGAATTTATTTTATTTTATTATTATAGTTATTAATTAATATATGGTAAAACTAATAAGTAATAACACTAAGAAAAAAAGAAAAATGAAGTCAAATTAAAGACAACTCAAATAAATATGAATCATGAATTAAATTAATTTTATTCTTTACTATTATTAATATTTAAATTAAAAGGAAGGTCCTATAGAAATAACTAAAAAGAAATAATATGGTCAAACTAAATTGTTTCAAACAATAAAACTAATAAATAATAATAAGAAATAAATAAAATAATAATAATAATAAAATAGTTATAAAAATAAAAATAAAAATAAAATCACAAAAAATATAAAGCATAATCTTAATTTAAGCATACAAATTACAATACAAACTATATTGCAAAATCATGGACGACATCTTCAAATTTAAATTTTGAAAAGGAAGTCAATAGTGTCAAGTAGTTATAATACATAAGCGAGAACCTAAATTTTTTTTATCAAATTCGGCTTTAGGTTCGACTTGAGGTTTGAATTCAATCAGGTTCAAACTTCGGGTTCAGATTTCAGGTTTGGGGACACTGAACGTACTCTTAATATTTTTGGGGAGTTTGTCGAATTTCAAACCTCAAGGTTTAAACTTGTTGAACCTTGTGACATTGATTAGAAGCATTATTGGCATGTTTAAGGAAGTTTCCTAAGTAGAAATATAAATGATTGGAGCAGAAGAAGAAAAAACAACATGCATATAGATGATGAAGTGTAGCAACAACATGATGAGGTAGATGGACAACATGAAAATGAAGTATGGGATCTAGGAAAGGCATGGGAACAAGTTAAACAAAATCATGGATTGGATTCCATGATTTTTTGTACATTAGGAGTCTGATGCAAGAGAATATAGTGAAACATATCATTGACGTCAAAGATGTCTTAGGATTTACCAAAGGGAGTGAGTTCCTCTAATTGGAATTGTATTTAATTTGTGAACTTCTAAAAGGATAAGGTTTATTTATAAAGAAAGGGATTTGTCTCCCTAACTAATATGTAATTGGATTATTCAAGTATATAGTTAGATAAGATAGGGATGGCTTGGATTTTCCTTAAATATTGGAAGATTTAATCCTATCACTAGGATTCAAATTGCTTTTCTATTTGTTTGTATGAATAAACCTCTCTGGGTATGGTTTAGGCACACATAAGGACACCAAGGTTGTATAGTTCTTGAAGAGGAGTAAATAGAAAGTGTGCATAAAATCTATGTAAAGGAGATTTCAGGGTTTTAATTATAAGGTATTTGCTACAAACTCCATTCAATGTTATTGTCATTCTCTCTAGCTAAGTTTCTAGTTGAATGCTTCTTCCAGAATTATTGATAAAATATGTATATAAAATTCTATTAATGTTTGTATGAAATTGAATATTGTATTGAAATCAAGGTTTATAGGTTTTCTAGACAAACACTAGATCTCTGAGTCTAGGGTTATTATTGAAGAGAGAGAGAAAGGGTTTTTCTAGCATTCTATTAGTCAAATTGTGATCCATTATTATTAATAGACATGAATGCAAGACCTTATGTGTGGCTTAAGAGTTAAATTGAGCTATCTATTGTATAATTTCATCATTTGTGTGAAGATATGTATCGAACATTGAATTTCCAAAATGCAGACCTATAAAAAAGTGAGTTTACCCATTTCAAGTTGAGGTCAAATTTTATGCTATTAGGGTTTAAATCTATTAAAAATAAACAGAGAAGAAAATTACACTAAATTTGAGGAACCAATTCTGCAAGCATTATGATCATAGAGTATGAAAATTTCATAGATGGTCTAAGCATCCAAAGTAGAGGATAGATGGAACACCCTTTGAGATTTAGTCAAAACAAATAAATTCAACAACTTATATGGAATTCAAAGATTTTTTATATAAATGGGCTTTTGATAATGAAGCCATACAACTTTCCAAATATGAAAAACTTACAAATTTCTAGAACGCAGTTTCCTAAAAGAAACACATGGAGGTTCCATAAACAACATTTCATTATTACAAAAAAAATGCCATTTAAACCCTAAGAGTGGAATTTACATACTTGAACCGATTCTGGGCACTGGTTGTCGTGGGAGCGCACTTGGCAGGTCACTTTCGTAATGAAATTTTCTCGGCGCATAGCTTTCATGGGGTAATATTTGGTCGCGAGGAAGGGCTCAACGGATCATTTTCACGGGCCACTTCTATCGCAACAGAAATAGCATCCCAATTTTCATTTTTTTTTATTTATAACATCCAAACTTTTGGCCAAGAGTTTTAATTAGAATCTAAACTCTCGAATAAGAGGTTTAAATGAAATCTAAACTCTCAACCAAGAGTTTTAAATAAAATATAAACTCTCAGCTGAGAGTTTGTGCCCAAGAATTTGTTTTACCAAACTTCTTTAAATCTTGTTTGAGAAATTTTAACCTCAACATCAACCCCAATAAACTATCAGCTGAAACGTTTTATAGCTCTTGACTGAGAAGCTCATAAAGTCTTTGATGAGAAAATTTATTGACTTTTTTCTCAATAAAAAAACTCATAAACATAGTGCGATTTATCCCTCCACTCCAAAAAGTGTTTCCCAATTTTGTGCTTTCACTCTCAACACAATAGTTTATGTAGTATATTCTATCAACTTGTTTTGAGGAAATAAACACAGTTATTTGGGATAATTATGAGGTGTTGTGTTTTAAAAAAATGAAATTTGTCATTAAATGTCTTTTCCTTATATAAATTACACTTTCATTATTCATTTAATATTATAAAAAATATTACATATTATAATATGCATAATTTCATATCTTAAGGATCCATACTTAGGATATGTTATGTCAAGCTTCACATGCATGAATGCATCAAACCTTGGCATGTTGTAAATTGAATGAAGAGTATGGTGGTTAAAGGTATTAATTCCCTTTTTTTAGTTATGAGTTTCACAATATATCACATTTACTCAACATGTATGAGTTGCTATAACTTTTTGTTCATTATTCATTGAATATGATAATATTTTCATGGGTAGTTCTCATGCAATCAGGAGCAAGCTCTCCTTTCTCCAACATGATGTTTAACTTACCATAACTTTAGCCTCTAAATTTATATATCTTTTTATTTGAAACAAGTTGTGCCCATAAAACACACTACATCCAGGAAAAATTATAAACAATTCTAAATAATAGAAATAAAAAATTAAACTAAAATTATAAAGAAAATACTCCTTAACTACAATTATTTCAGTTTTTTTTCCAAAAATACCTTAATAAATCACCATATTTATTATTTTATTATTAATATTATTCAAAAAGTAATAATTTACAATTCGTTATAATTCCCCAAAAAAAAAATCTTTTTCCTTCCTAACACACCGAAAACTAAAACATATTATTAATTAAAAAAAATTATAATTATATATATAAAATAATAGAAAATAGTACAAGATATACTATATCCAGAACTGTATAATACAAAATACACCATATGATTAGACATATCATATAAACTCAAAACCTTATCAATTTATCTCTACATGTACTATGCACTATATATTCATGAACAATACAACTTCATGGATGCCTTATCTTGGGTATTAAACATTACAAGCAATATGATATGAGGTGATGTGAAACTTTCAATAAAAAAAGCAATAATCTTCCTATGCTTGGCAAATCTTTTAATTGTAGGGCTTCTTATAAAGTTTTAACGTATCTTTGTTTTATAATCGCAATTATTTTATGATTTGATACTATAGAAGTTAATAGTGCAGCCCCGGCATATTACACTGAAAAGCAGTGCCTCGGTATTAGACTAAAAAGCGAGTAATTTAAGAGTCTAATATTTTTTCCATTATAAAAAAATTAGGGGAACAAGCTATGGAATAAAATATTGTATTTTACATTAAATTATTAAATTAATATTATTAGTTTAAAAATTAGATGCCACGTAAAATTTTAGAAGGAGACCATTAATTTTAATTTTAAAATTTATTTTTTTATTATTATTAACATTTCAAGTGATGTTAAGATTTTTATGAGGGTGGAATTCATTAAGTTCTTATTGTAAGGGTCATAAGTTAATCTAATTAAGTTATTAAACTAAATATATTTATGAATTTATAATTTAGGAAAAGATTTGTGTTCTATTTCATTGTGTCAAACACTTTGTCTTCTCATGAGAAAACCTTTTATTATTATTATTATTATAGTGAATATAAAGTAAAATAAGTGTTTGTTAAAAGTAATTTGAGTGGTTGAGACTTATGGGAATAATGCTATCCACTTCTATTTTGATGTTTTTTTGTTTTATTGGATATAATTTATGGTTTATCATATCACATTAAGGGGTTTTTCTTGATAATAGTGATATGTGATCTTTGATGGCAGTTATAATTCTATGTTGTAGTTGTAGATTTTCCCCTAACACAAAGAAAGAAAGATATATATATTATGATTATTAACGTCCACTAAGACCAATGCAATTTTTCAAACCCAAAGAAAATAAGAAATTAATTGTGATTCTTCAAGACTTTATTTCTATGATTAAAAAGAATGGAAAGAAGAGTTCCAAGATCACTATAGTTAGAGTGACTTAACAAGTCAAGAAGATTGGAAGGGTGACAAATGTTATGGAAATGAGAGTAGATGTGAGTAAGAGCTTGACAATCTAAGAGGACATGTTTTTCATCTTCCACCCTCTTAGCATCGCAAATGAGACAAATTCTTGGAATTTTGGGAATTGACCAATGCCCAATTTCACTACTAAGCTTATGAGAATTAGTTCTTATCCTAGCAATGTTCATTTTTTTCTTAGTACTAGTCAAAATAGAGAGATAATTCTAGTTAGAAATGGTGGAGTTGATCACCTCCTTGTAATACATTTGCTTCATTTTTCCCTCCAACTCCTTATCATCCCACAATTTATCTTTAAATTGCGAGGTAATAGTGTTTTTGATACTATCCTTATTTCCAAGGATGATCTCCTCCTTTATCCCCCAATGATCGAGCCAAGACTAGACATCCTTATGGCATCCATACTTGAGGCAAATATCTATATATATACTCATAAATTTCAAAACAAAACCAAAAATGTTTGTCATATTTATCTTACATATGGATCTCCTATCTTCAAAAGCTTTATGAATCTCGAAATGTCATGGATAACTTTGAAACATTGCTCACTACAAAAGAAGTTTTCTCATAAGAAGACATTGATTTTTGGATTAATTGTTTGGCTAATGGGAAAGCTAAGGACATTCAAGGTTACCAGGCGAAAATCCTAAAAATTGGAGGTCCTGTCCTCATCCCCCACATCCACAAGCTTTTCAATCAAGCAGTCAAGCAAGGGTTCCCTAAACCATGGACTCAAAGCATCATTATCCCTATTTTTAAAAGTGGGGATACAAATAACCCCTCTAATTATCGAACAATTATGATCAGCCCTCTCCTAGCCAAGTTATATGGTATTATTTTGGAAAAGAAGTTGAGCATGTGGCTTGAAAGTGAAGGTAAGTGGGCTAAAGGTCAAGCGGGTGTTAGAAGGCAACACTCAACAATAGACCACCTCATTACGCGTAGGATCATTGTGGAGGAATGAGGCAATGATAAATCCAATCTCTTCTGTTGCTTTTTGGACTTTAGAAAGACTTTCGATACGGTTCCTAGAACAACCTATGGAATAGATTAGAAGAGCTAAAGGTTCCTTTTGAGTTGAGAGTTGCCGCTATAATGTTATACGAGAATGTAATTGCCAAGTTAAACAACAATGAGGAGTGGTCGAAAGATATTAACTGTAATATCGGAGTTAAAAAAGGTTGCCCCCTCTCCCCTACCCTATTTGGCATTTACATTGACAAGCTAGAAGGTTGTTTAGAGGAAGCAGGATGTGCTAGCACGATCTTAGTTGGGATAGTCATCATCCTTCTTCTCTACGCTGAAAATATAGTTCTTCTCGCAAGGTGCCCATCTAATCTTGATAAGCAACTTAGACTTCTTAAGGATTTCTACTCTACCATGGGTATGATTGTTAATACTGACAAAACAAAAGTTATGGATTATCAAATCCAAGAAGGACACTTACGCTAATTTTATGTATGACAATAGTAACTTGGAGGAAGTATCTTCCTACAAGTACCTAGGAATTGATATTCATCACAAGCTCAACTGGAACTATTGCATTGAGAAAAGGATTAATGGAGGGTGGAAAGCTTATTTCGGTCTTGAAATAATTGTAAAACGACAAACCTCGTAATGTGGGATAGAAAGAAGTTCCTCTTTGAAACTTTAGTCACTTCGGTTATCTTATATGAATGTGAGGCTTGGGGTTGTAGCACCTCTAGAGAATCCTGGAGAAATATTGAGCAAATCCAGAAGCATTTTATAACATATAACCTTAAAATTAAAAACAACACACTCTATCCTATTCTCCTTATAGAAGTGGGTCTTTCCCCTATCGAGAGCATAGCTATGACTAGGCTTCTATTGTACAAGCACAAACTCAATAACATAGGAGACCATAGACTTCCTAAACTAGCTTTAAATTCCAGCCAAAACCACCTAAAGCTCAAGTGAGGCTGGTATAAAGACACCAGGGCCTGGTTAAACCATTTGGAGATCGACGAGAATGTTGCATTGCAAAACATTAATAACATTAAAAGTATTGTTACTTCTAAGTTCAAAGAAAAAATGTGGTGTGAGAAACATTTAGCAGCTAAAAGAAAATTAAGATATTATAAGGAGGTCATCAACCCCACCCTAGAAGATCAAAAGTATCTCTTTGTTTTAACTAGCTCAAAGAAGAAAATTAATATAGCTAAGATTAGGACGAACTCTCATGAGCTCCACAGTGAAACAGGTCATTGGGAAGTTCCTAAAACACCATGGATGGAAAGGTTTTGCCATCTCTGTGAGAATATGAACATCGAGGATGAATCACTTCCTCTTAGAGTGCCATGCGTACAACCTCATTAGATCTCAGTTTCAATATCTCTGTTGCAATACTAACCTTCCTAGCCTTTTACGATGTCAAAATTATAGTGAGCTCGGAAGGCTTTTCTCCAAGCTTTTTGAGCATATGAATAAAATTTTAAATCAAACTAAATAATTCGTTTTTTTAGGTCTGATAGACCAAAGTTTGATCTCAATAGACATTAATCATCATCATAAAACATTTTTTCAAAACATTTTAACTATAATGTTTTTATTGATTATAATATATGATACATATTAAAACCCTAATAAACTATCGATTGACTCTAACATTACAAAATATATATTTTTTTTCATAATAAATGTTAAATAATAAAAAACTATAACCATTTTTTTTCCCGTCAAAAAAAAACTTACCAATTTCCATTATAAAAAACTTATAACATATTAATTATTCATTATCATTTTTAGAAGTTAATAAAATTAAAATGGTTCACTATTATAATTTTTAAATTAGAAACTATTCTATAACTTATGTGAATAATTTTTGTATTTATACTTTATGAATTTATTATATACGAATATTTCTATAAACTTATAATTATAAATACGGCAAGTTCTTTGTAATATTGATTAATTTTTAAGAATATTTATTCAAGATTTTGAATATTTAATTTTATACTAAATAAATATAAATAATTAGGTTTAGTGGGTATACTTATTAAAGCTTAGTTTTTTTCATTTAATATTAGGAATGGTAATTTATATATTTTATAATTTAAATTTAATTAATCTATATATATATATTAGCGCCGCCCAACACCGGATGGCCGACAGCATATATATATATAATAATTAATGGTGGATTTCAATGTGAATTTGATATTTCTCCTTTCCCTCCCTGTCTTTTTTTATGGGTTCCTTTTTATGTGGGGGAATGACTAGACCAACAAAGACAAGTTGGCCCTTATTCCTACTTGTGGACAATTCCCACCGACCTTACTTTAATGATATGATATAGGTCCATTATCACATCACCTTTATATTATTATAATCAAACTCCATGGAATGATCTGCATAGTCTACACTTCAGTTCAACCAATCTCATCACGCAATTTGTTAAAGGTCCATCAAAAGCATTTTGACCAACCGAACTATGAATAGCAACATCATAAGATTCCCTTAGCTGACGTGGACGGAGAACCAGATTTGAATATGACATGGCATGGAAAAGGTTGCCATGTCAGAAAGTTTCTCACTCTGTGTGCGCGTCAGGGCAGGTTCATTCACAAGAAATAATAGCAAATATTTTATTGTCCAGGGGCACTAAACAAGGTAGAAAACTGTCATTGGAATAATTATTAAAGTAAAATAGTTGGTCAGTGGGTCCACTCCACGCGTTGTCCAGGTTGGCCGGCCACATGCGTCGTCGTGAACACATCGTATGGGCAGTGTGGGCCCCAGAGATGGCCGTCCAGGCTGTGGTGCAGTCCACGTGGGGCCCTCTTGCTTTTTGAGGGGTGGCCCTGACAGCTCACTTTGTCCAGGACAACTTTGCCTTGATTCGTATTTTCCGACGGAGACGAAATTATGGCGGTCGGTGGATCTCTGACATGGCACGGACCCCACCGTAAATTTGCCGACTTCCTTTCCGTTTTGAAAAGACCGTTGTGCTGCTTCCCATTCAAATTCAAATATTCTGTTGTGGGATGGGATTCCGTGAGTTTTTTAACATTTATGTAGGGTTGAAGTCTCATAGAATTTAGCTGTGAATGTCCGTAGGGTTTTCTCGATATCCAACTAAATCAGGGATTTAAAAAAAATTAACAGTTTTGTTTAATTAAGTGATAAGTATTTTATTTTGGGTTGATTTGTACTTTTTCTATTCAATAGAGGGGCTAGTCTAGGTTAGACTCAGGTCTAGGTTTACTTTAGATACGTATAAAAAGAGACATTTTGGTTTTTCAATTCGTTCGAAATTTAATAGGGATTTGTGAGAGTTTTATGTTTGAGTTGGCAGTCTAGGTAATTTGATTGTTTTTCTATGTAATTTGATTGTTTTAAGAATTTTTCATAGTGTTAAATTTATTTATATTTTTGAAAAATTTTGTACTAAACTTATTTATACATTCGAAAAAAATTAATATAAACAAATTTAGTTTGGAAAATAAGTTTAAAAAATGGTTTTTTTTTTTTTTAAGTATAATTTTGTCAAAATTTAACATAATTTTTTGGAAATATAGGGCCAAGTTTCACAATTTTAGGTGCTCTGGGATTTATTGAAGATTCTAAATCCGTTTCCACCTTTAAAGAAAAATTGTCAGATTCCAATGAGAAAATAGTCATCTAAGCATAATGGTGCCTTATCTAGACAAGTTTCATTATGTAAACATTTTGACTTGGTCAAAAATAAAAATAAAATAAAATTAATAATCTATATTGTTAATTGAATATTTTTGGGTATTTGTTGAATTAGATAAAAATAGGAAATAAAATTTTATAAATAAACATTAATAATTATATTATTAAAATTATTAAATGAAGCCCATATCTATTTTAACTTCGGATTTAAAGGGCGAAGGATTCTTCTAACTTACAACGACCTTCCTAATCTTTGCACCTAGAAAGATCGTGGGTTAAGAAGGATCTAGGTTGGTTTCATAACTTATTATTCATTCAAATTGAAAAAGAATGTTCTTACTTTTAATAATAACTTTTAATAATATACTTTTAATATATTATTTTTATAAATATTTATATTTAATACTAATATATTTCCTTATGTTATTTTTATGTTTATATATGTTTAAATAATTTTATTTTATTGGTTTTTGATTAATTATTTAAGAAGGATCTAGGCTGGTTTACCTTATAAGAAATTACAATCTCAAAAATAATTGAATTGTCATGACAATTCCTAAAAAAGATGCTAAAACATAGAATAGTTAAGCAACATCATTTTAAACATTCAATCAGTGCATTGGAAAATACATTTAAAAGAAAATTCACAATCTTGCTCAAAACATAGGAATACATTTAAAAAAAATTCACAATATTGCTCAAAATATAAGACTAAAAATATCGAAATATATATTAATTTAGCATAATCGTCTTTTGTGCTAGAATCCACTGGAAAAAATTGAGGTGAAATATTGATTTGTGTTATTTCAACGAGTGTTTTGCCTGTATACATAGATTTAGCAGTTGGAAAACCCCTAGGACACTTCCATTGCACATGATTACCCATCAAACTTCCAGCTCAATTTTAAAAAAATTACACCAAAAAACCCACTATAAAAGCTTCCAAAAAATCGCACAAAAACAACTCCGTTATTTACCTAACCATTTATAATCTAAAAACTATTTATAAACTCTAGATTTATTCTTAAACTATTAAGTATACATCATTTATAATATTTTTTAATTAAAAAATATATATATATATTCTAATAACCATAGACCATGCCTATGGGAAACACACGATCATAACCTTCTTCGCGGGAAACGGACTTCCTTCTCATTTTCCGAAACGTCGACGATCCCCAATATCGGGATACCATCCCCGCACTTTTTTTCATGGCGACGGATTCCGTCGGTATCTTCGTTTCATTATTTTCAACATTTTCATTACTCTACTGAAGAAGTGTATCTTCGTTTGTGGTATAAATAGGCCTCCTGGACACATGTATTGTAGGATCTCCACTGCGAAATAAGCCCACCTGGCGAGCTTCTGAAGCTTCCGATCCGATCGATTGAATTGCCGTTTGAATCAGCAGATCCAATTTCTTGATCATCCTGTATAAAGATCCCGAATTGGTACGATATGGCCGGTGTTGAGGTAAATCAATGAAGCTCTGCATGTTGCCATTGCCATTTGATGTTCACTATCAAATTTGTTTTCATCATTCTGATTGATTGTTCTGTATCAAGATCTATGGATCCAAACTTCAATTGCATAGATCGAAGGCTTTAGCGAGTATGGGGTAATCCCGTGATGGATTGTTTGTCTGTGCAGGTTGCTACTGCGCCAGCTGAATTGATCGCAAGCGAAGAAAAAGTGAAACATGTAGAGGCACCTGTGAAGGTTACCGAGATCGAACCCACGACCGAAAAGGCTGCTGAAGAAGAAGTTCCTGTCTCCAGTCCCGCTGAGGAGGTTCCCGCGGCCGAGAAAACAGTCGATGAAATCCCCGCCACAGTCGAGAAATCTGCAGAGGAATCGACTGTAACGCCGCCTGCATCGGAGCCTGAAGCAGTATCAGCCCCGGTGGAATCCGAGGAAGTGGAAAAACCCAAGGAGGAATCTGCCCCGGCCGCCAAAGAAGCCGAGCCAGCTAAGGAAGAGACTGTCGCTCAGCCTCCCGCCGAGGCCGCGGCTGTTGTAGAAAAGGCTGAAGAATCATCGCATAAGGAAGAAGCTCCCGCCGCCATTGAAACGGCGGCAGAAGAAAAGGCTGAAGAATCATTGGCCAAGGAAGAAGCACCTGCTGAAATCCCAGAGGAAAAAACTGCAGCGGTTGAAGAGAGTGCTGTTAAGCCTGCTGAAGCAGCTCCTGCTGAAGAGAAGGCCGAGGTTGAGGGTAAGGCTGAAGAATAGGTTAATGGGTGTGGAAAGTCGAATAAATATATCTATGGATCATATGAGGGTGGGTGTTTGTGTAGGAAACTTAGATGATTATAGTATTATGGACGATATTCGGTTTAGTTCATGATGTATTTAGTGGGTTCGATCCAGTTCAGTTTCTGATCCCTTCTGCTATTAATTCAAAAGGCTCAAAGATCTGGTTGGTCATCGCTCATGTATTCATAGTTAAGTTTGTTCAACCATTTCAACCTATGGGTATAGGGGTTGTGTAACTTTGTATCTTTCTAATTTATGTGAAACGATATGTTGTGGCACAGTAATAATTACACTGGGATGTCTATTTAGTGTAAAAAAAAGCGTTCGATCTTCCACCGTTTTGATCAAATAGATGTAAAGACCATAGGAATATTGAACAATAAATATTTTAAGTTCACATGATTATACATTTTAAGTTTACATGATTATATATTTTATTTTTACTTTTATGAAATGGTTTTTCAATTTATTTTATCGTTAAAAAATATAAATATATGGTGTGAGTGATATGGTGTGAGTGCGTTGAATGATTAAGAATACTTGTTTTTTTAGAGTATGTGTTTTTACTAAAAGATCATAGTTTCAAAACTAGAGTGGTAGATTATGTATGTTTTTTTAGACTTAGGAAACAAGGTAGCTTCATTTACCAATTTGGTGTTTGATTCTACAATAAGCTTACAAAATTAGATGATAATAATATAAAATATATTATTTTTTCTTTCTTATTCATTATTTATATTT
>APFE030300784.1:0-11358 GCA_000404065.3 Pinus taeda | reverse complement strand
CCTTTGTTATTGATGGCAATATTCTTCTGCTCTCCCCCTTTGACATCAATGGCAAAGGAATGCATACAGACTCCCCCTGTCAAACTACTCCCCCTGTCCTGCTACATCTTTATGAATGAACTTGAGTGATGATAAAGAGATAACCCCCATCTTTTGACGCAGATGTTCGAATGCTTCTCGAATAAGAGGTTTTGTGAAAATATCAGCTATCTACTCCTTAGTACTGATATATTCCAGGACGATGTTTTGTTCAGCTACTTGCTCACAGAGGAAATGATACTTGATTGGTATGTGTTTGGTTCTTGAGTGCATCACTGGATTTTTGCTGAGACTGATAGCACTTGTGTTGTCACAATAGATGGTAATTGGTTGATCTATACATATGTCGACATCTTTTAGATCTTCCTTCGTCCATAGTATCTGAGTACAACAGTCTGCTGCAGCAATATACTTGACTTCGGCTGTGGATAATGATATGGATGATCGTTCTTTGCTGAGCGAGGATACTAAACAGTCTCCTAGGAAGAACACATTTCCACTAGTACTTTTCTGATCATCTATACTTCTAGCCCAATTAGCATCGGTGTATAAAATTACAATCAGTGTTGAGCTCATTAGGTACCAAAGACCGAAATCAGAAGTTCCTTTTAGATATCTAAGAATTCTTTTTATAGCTAATAAATGGGATTGTTTGGGAGCAGATTGAAATCTTCCCACCATTCCTACTACTTGCATTATGTCTGGTCTTGTAGCTATTAAGCATAGAAGGGCTCCAATCATTGACCTGTAATGAGTTGCATCTACTAGAGGGGAGTCATCATCATTGCTCAATTTGCAATTTGTGGTCATATGTGTGCTCATGGGTGCACAGTCCTCCATTCCATATTTTTTGAGACAGCTCTCCTATCATTGACATCTCAAACTCTTTTGACATGTTTTGAGAAAATTCATGGCTCATTTCATCATTATTACTAGCAAAAATCAGATCATCAACATAAACAAGAGTAACTAGTAACTTACCTTCATCCGTCTTTATGTATAGATTACTTCTAGCCACTCCCTTTTTGAAGCCTTGTTGATGTAGATAGTGATCCAGTCTTGCATACCAAGCTCTAGGAGCTTGTTTCAACCCATATAAAGCTTTTTTCAACTTACAAACTAAGTCCTTTCCTTCTGTTAGATCAAACCCTTCTCGCTACTCCATGTAGACTTCTTCTTTGAGTTCCCCATTTAGAAATGCTGATTTCACATCCATTTGATAGATTTTGAATCCTTTTGAGCAAGCAAAAGCCAAGAACATTCTGATAGCTTCCATACGGGCTATTGGTGCAAATGTCTCTTCAAAGCCAATTCCTTCAATTTGTGAATAGCCTTTGCAGACAAACGTCACCTTGTTTCTGATAACCTGCCTTCCTCATTCATTTTATTTTTGAACACCCATTTGGTTCCTATTATGTTTTTATCCTTTGGACGAGGTACCAGCTCCCATATCTTGTTCTTCTCAATTTGGGACATTTCTTCTTCCATGTCTTTTACCCAATGAGGATCCTTATTTGCTTCTGCAAATGTTTATGGTTCTATCATAGATAAAAGAGAAATAACATTTCTCTTTGGTGTAATGGCCACCCTTCTTTAGGTTTGCATCCATTCATCTCTATTGCCAATAATCTACTCTTTTGGATGATATTTCTAGATAAACTTCATCTTTGAAGGGGTATGAGGTGGTTCTTTCTCTCTTGTTCTTCCTCATCTATTTCTTCTTCTTCTTTAGGTCCTTCTTCTTCAATGAGAAGATCATATTCATATTCTTCAATTTCTTTTTCTGGAAGTCCTTCATCAACATTTACATCAATGCTTTCCACTATTTTCTTCACTTGAAAATTGTAGCGCTTGTAAGCCTTGCCCCATGTAGAGTATCCAAGAAATATCCCTTCATCAACCCGAGAATCAAACTTTCTTGGTGAGCCATCATTGATTTTTATGAAGCTCTTGCTTCCAAAGATCTTGAAGTACTTTACTGAAATTGTTCTTCGTTTCCATAACTCATAAGGTGTTTTTTCACAGTTTGGTCTCAATTGAGTTCGATTTAATGTATAGACAATTGTCCCTACTTCTTCTCTGTAGAATTTCGACTACAAGTCTACTGCTAGTAACATTGTTCTTGCCATTTCTTGGATTATTTGGTTTCTTCTTTCAACTACCCCATTTTGCTGAGGTGTTCTGGCAACAGAGAATTCCCTTTTAATTCCATGAATATTACAGAACTTACTAAACGCATTTTATGTGAATTCTCCCCCTTTGTTCGTTCTGAGGCACTTAATTTTTGAATCTTTTTCATTTTCTACAAGGGCTTTTAGATTCTTAAAACATTCAAAAGTTTCAGATTTATACTTTATAAAATATATCCACACCATTCTAGTATAGTCATCAACAAATAACACAAAGTACCTTTCTCCTTAGAGTGCCTAATTTCTAGTTCATCCACATAGATCAACATGTATGATCTCCAAGGGCTTTGATGTAGAGGGCTCCTTTGTTTTATGGTTGGTTCTGGTTTACTTTCCATGTTGACATGGACCACATACTCCTTGATTTGGTTTGAATAGCCTTGGGATGTCTTGTACAACTCTAATCTTACTGATATTGACCAAATTTTTGAAGCTTGTATGTCCAAGTCGCTTGTGCCATAGCCAACTTTCATCTATCTGACTCAGGTAGCATTTATTTTCCTGAATCTTGTTCAGAATGTAAATTTTGTCTAGTGTTCTAACCCCTTTCGCCACAAGTTCCCCTAAGGAAGAGTTCCTTATTTCATAGTCTTTGGTGCTGAAGACAACCTTATGTCCTTGATCACAAATTTGGCTGACACTCAAGAGATTGTGTTTGAGCCCATCTACTAGCAGAGCATCTTGAACTTTTCCTTTTCCATTGATCAGAGTAACAGTTCCTTTTCCCGCAATTCTGGTAGATCCACTTCCAAAAGACACATTTCCTTCCTTTTTGCTCAATGAGACAAACTTCCTTTTGTCTCTTGTCATGTGTCTAGAACACCCGCTATCCACAAACCAATGATTTCCATTATTTTGAGCATATAGAGCCATGCCACATTTATCCATGTTTGAATTCTTACTACTCGTCATTCTTCCTTTAAGTGGGAAGTTTTGTTCATAGTGTCCATTATTGTAGAAGAATGAGCAAATCAGATTGAATTTGGTCAAGGGATCAAACGAATTGAAGGTTTTGATTTGTCCCTGTCTTTTGGGGGCATATGAATTGATTATTTGGTCCTTTAGCTTAGGCGTTTCACTTCAGCAGGCCATGCAATGTCTCGCTTGATGACCAAAGTTTTTATAGTGAAAATAGTGTCTAAGAAAGATGGTTTTGTACCTATTGAAGTAGCCATGGTTTGAGTCGATTTTCTTCCTAGGAATTACTCCTGCCTCATTCTCTAGATTTGAGATGGGCCATTGGTGGAGTACAGGTTTGTATTTGCTATAGTATCCATGATTCGACTCCACATTCTTCTTTGGAGTAATTCAATCTTCACTCTTTAGATTTGGGATGGACTTTTGATAACATAGTTTTTCTTCTTTTGGATTGCAGGAAAGTGCATCGACGTAGCTTTTTGCACTATTCTTAGTGCTTGAGGATTCTCCTTTGAAACCTATTCCAGACTTGTCATGTTGGGGTTTTTGACTTTTTAGAATAGTCTCAAGTATTTGAGAGCTTTTACAACCCTTTTTAATTTGCTCCAACTCCTTCCTCAGAGACACTATTTCGGCCTCACGTTCTTCACAAGTGTCTTCTTTTTCTTTTAGCTTTGCTTCTAGGAGATCTTCTCTCCTTGTTTCCTCGTTTTCCACCTTGAGAGAGATGATTTTATTTTGTAGTTTTTCATTTTCTTCAAAGGCACTAATTAACAGTTCAATTACATTTCCTTCCAGCCCTGAGTCATCATCATTTGTGAATGCCATGAATAATGTTTCTTGGCTTTCACCATGGTCACTTTCCTCATCTGATTTCTTCTTGATGACCATAAACTCATCCTCATCAGACTCATCTTGCTTAGAAAAGAAATTCTTCTTATTGAACCCTTTCTTTTTGTGTGCCATTCTTTTAGAATTTCCTTCATCATCGCTATCATGTTTATGAGGACATTTTGTTGCATTATGACACATTTTTCCACACTTAAAACAGATAAGAGGGTACTTGCCTTTAAGCTTAGATCCTTTCTTCAACTTTCGTACAAATTGAGCCAATTCGGATTCCACATCAGACTCATCACTACAATCATTCCTTTCTTTCCCCTTCTTTAACTTTGAAGCCTTGAATGTTGCATCTTTGGAGCTTAGGCCACCTTTCCTCATCTCATAGGCAATGAGGATTCCATGGAGTTCATCCATCTTGAGGGTATCTAGATCCTTTGCTTCTTCTATGGCACTTATTTTGGAGTAAAATCTATCTGGAAGAGATCTTAATACTTTTTGAACAATGGTACCTTCTTCAATTTTTTCGTCCAATCCTTTAAGGGAGTTGACCACTTCAGCTACTCGGAGGAGGTATGCTACAATATCTTCTTCATATTCCATCCTCAGGCTTTCAAATTGTCTTCTATGGGTTTGAAGCTTTGCCTTCTTGACTTTTGAGTCTCCATCGTATAAGCCAACTAGCTTGTCCCACATTTCTTTGGCAGAGTCACAGTTCATGACTTTTGTGAACTCGGAATCAGTGATTCCACTAGTGATGGATGGAGTTTAAGGCCTTTGCATTTGCAATGTAGGCTTTTCTCTTGTCTTGATTCGCTGGAAGAGTGGTAGGCATATGATACTCATTTTGAACAAAATAACAGACTTCAAGTCTAAGGGACATTAAGTAGTAGGTCATTCTCTTTTTCCAGAAACCAAAGTTAGTGCCATCAAACAAAGAAGGTCTTCCTGATGCTTCGTGATTTCTCATCATGGCCACGGATCCTTCTTCAAGCTATTAGGCTAGTATGAAGAAGCCTGCTCTGATACCAATTGTTGGAAATACTACCGGGGGGTGAATCAATATTTATTTTTAATTGTTCTAGTTATTACCAAAAGAATATATATATGTATATATATAGAACACAAAAATCGATAATTGGAATTAATGCTTTTATTAACACAAAACAGTGCAATGAAGTAAATACAATATAAGTATATATCTGGTTGTGATTAGTTGCCAAGCTCCAACTTGGACTTCAGTGAGGCTCCAACCTCCAGAACACCAACTCTGTTTTGCAATGGTTTTGCACTTAGGAGCACCAACCCTTAAGGATGTCAGTCATGTTCAATTATGAGGCTCCAACCTCTTGGGCTCCAACCCAAACCTGGTATAAACATGTATGCTGCTGATCTATGTTCTGTTGAGGTTCTCCTTCACTCCTACTCTCTTGCCTCTGCTATCTTTGCTGCCTGTGCTGCTTCCGCTACCTCTCACTCTGGTTATTTTCCACCATACCTACCATAGTTCTTTATTTTTCCTATTTTATACATTCCCCATGCCTCTGTGCATTTGTTTCCGCTTACACCGCCTCTTAGGCTTCCTCCTCATCACTGTAGTTTCCTCTGTGTTGTGTGAGTTCACTGACTCTCTGGGGACACGTAGATTCATTTGACAGGTCCAAACAATCCACGAAGAACACATCTTCCCAGTTTAGCATAACAATGCTCCTTTTGGCAATGATTGCAGGCATACACAGAGTTTTTTTTCACTAGTTTAATGGAGATGATGTTGTGTCCCGATCGCAATAATAATTGCCATGATTCACCCCTTTTAACTAACATTTAGCCTTCTGAACCATCGGAACAACTATCGTAAGCCTTTCGGCCTAAAACACCCCGCACAAGCCAAATATTTCATTACACAGAGTATATGAGAAAAACCAGTCAAAAGACTAAGGGGCAGACTTCCAGCAATATTACACCCGCATCTAAACTGTATTAGGTCCGCAGCTTAAATTGCAATCGGAAATTCGCAACTCCCGACAGTCCTTTATATGTCAGGCCCATGACACCACCAATGGCCAACGACCGATCCACCACTAGACGCGATATTATATTAAGCCAAGTTGTGATGTCGCATTGGGTCGGCAACATTCATCGCAATCAGCGCTTGGGTGTGGCAAGGCTTCATAACATATGCGATTGTGACAGATGCTATAATAGATTAACTTATATTGCAATGTGCGGTGGGTCCGCGTGGATATGCATCATAGTCGGGAGTTTCCCCTGGCGAAGGTTCGATGCGATATCGCTATCAACGACCGTAATTGACCGCTTGACATATTGTAGCGCGCGCTTCCGAAGTGTCGATGCGATTATCGCTATTGGGGATCGCAAGTCGCACAGGGTCAAGGCTCGACGTTAACATAGACCCCTCATAGCGATGCGATGTGTCGGACCTGATACAACTCAACACTTTCATGTATAGAGTTTCAAATCTGCAATCTACCTCCAATAGTGTATTTGCCCTAGAGCCAAGTCTTCCGCTTGTGTTAGTGTTTAGCCTATGTATATGGGCTTTCTGTCCACCGATAGTGTTAAAGCATGCATACATGGGTTTTATGGGCCCGATAGCTCCCGATAATATACATGCACCCATTGCTCCTCTAATGGCTCTGTCTGCTTCCTTATAGCTCTGCTTGTTCCTCTGTTGCTCCAATGGCTATCTACATCCTTTGTTGGCTCTGTTTGCTCCTGTACTTTGGCATATATGGTCCCCGAACACTGTTTATATATATATATATAATATATATATACATATATAAATATATATATATATATAATAGATATATATCTGAGTTCTGCCCTCTTGGCTCCGTTGCTCTTCGAATATTGTCATATGACATCAAATGAACAATCTGTGTCCAAAAGTTATATATATATAATATATAATTATATATATATATATATATATTATATATAATATATAATATATATATATATATATATAGATATATATATAATATATCTGAGTCTGCTCCTCTTGGCTCCGCTGCTCCTCAATTTGTCATATTGACATCAATACAATCTGTGTCCAAAATTATTTTTTCAAAATTTATTTCTTTAACATTAATATTTTAATGATTCATTTTTTTTATATATTTTATGAATTTTGTTATAGTTTTTTCATGTAGAAAGAACTCTTAATTTTTATTCATTTAAAATAAGTTTAAATTACATTCCAAATAAAAATTATCTATGTGTTCTTGATAGTATAGATGTTTCTTTCATGTTGCTATCTATGTTTACCATTAAAGGGATGGCATATTCACACAAAATATTAAGTTCTATCAAAAAGGGAGGGAAGAGTCTCTCAGGCATAAACAAGTTATAACCTGAGCTGCTGGAAAGTAAAAAGTGAATTAAACAAATATTGTTATGTGAAGTTAAGTAAGGTAAACAAGTATTGTTATGTGAAGTTAAGTAAAGTAAAACAAGTATTTTTATGTGAAGTTTTATTGTCATTAGTTTAGTGGGTTTTAAAAATTTAGGTTATTTCTGGATTTGTATGTTCCAATTTTATTTGATTTTCCAATAAAACATGAACTTTATTATGTTTAAAAATTGATGATTATTATATATTTATAAAAAACTTATATTTGTTCTTAAATCAATGTTATAAAATTGTTGATTATTCCATAATTATATATAGTTCATAATTCATATCTATAAAGTTTGTTGATAATTAATAATTATATAAAATAAAAAAAATTAACAAATGAGTAATTTTAAAATATAATAAATAAATAAAAATATTTATTTATTTAAATTTAAGTTAAAAACTCTATCTTTAATTCAATATGTGTTATTTTACATATAATATTAAATAAATTACATGCGTTAACAAAATAAAATTATTTTCTCTATTTTCCAAAAAAAAAATTGAAAGAGCACATTATATTAAAAGATAAAGGCATTGAGTTCATCAATTGGCCAGATTGGATGTTTTATATATAATTTTAATTAGTTGTTTTTAGATATGTTCGGGTAGAAGAGGTCTTTCTTCTTGTCCATTCATATTTTTTATTTTTTTATAGATTGTTTTAATTTTAATGTTATATAAAATATTTGTAATTTAATGGTGTAATTTTCGAATTACTTTTAGGGTTATTTTGGATGGTTAAAGTGAGGTGATTTTTGTGTTTATTTAAATCAATTTTTGCAAGTAACATGTATGTTTCTTTTAGGGTGACTTACTTTAATAAGTAGTTGTTTTATATAAATGAACCAAAGTTTGATTTTTAAGCTATTTTGATAGAATAAATATTCCTTAGTTATAACATATTAGAAAAAAAATGACTTTGGGAGAATGAATTCATGTTATGTTGATCAAAACATTTCAAACCAAAAAATAAGATCTTTGAGTTTTTGCATTTCTTTCAAAATCAATAACTAGTAAAATCATGGAACAATAAAATTGAAATTCCAAGTAATAGGAAATCTTAATTCTTCAATAAATCCAAAATGAAAGGGTCTTTGGATGCATTCTCTAATGTGATTTGATTACTCTCACTTAAATTTATGCGTTATATGTTGATTTGGATGTGAACAAGAATTAATCAAGCATCTTCTCATGATATAATAATGTATGAGTTATCTCATTAAAAGGTTTACAATATCAATGTATTTCTATGAGTTGGGAGAATTTTAATTTTATCTTCTTGGGTCAAAGCATGGAATTGGGTTACACTTTTTGGCGAAATGAGGGTGCATTTTACTGAAAACGGTGCTCGATCGAGTTGTTGAGGAGCTTAAAAATTGCTTGGTTGAGCATTTAAACAAAATCTTGATTGATTCATTTTTAATCCGATTTAACAATTTGGTCAAGTGTTATTTCTAATTTAAATATCCTAGTCATGACCTTTGCAAGTCATTTTGCCCAAACCACAAGAGGAAAAGGAATTTGATGGAAGATGTCTAAGCTCAACCAAGATGGAGGAACTCAATCCAGTTACCCATCAACCCCGTCAATGACCCAAAGTCTCAAGCCATATGATTCACCATTAATACCATTAATAAAAGCTGGTAAGGGTGATGTTTTGTTAACTTTTTAATGGCTCGATCAAGCCTTTGAGCTCGATCACATCATTGGTTAACTACATATGTTGTTTGTCGAGGGTTACATTAACACTCGATCAAAAATTTTGAATTTTGAATTTAAGTGCTCGATGGAGCTCTTGAAGTCCTAAAAATTACAATTTCGACAACTCTTCTGGATATTTCTTTGCAACCCCATTTTGTACCCTATCGGATTTAGGGCAAAAATTGTCCTTAAGTGGAAAAGTTGATCACATTGGATTCGTGAAAGGGTCCTCTATCCAATGGGATATAAATTTGACACTTTCGAATTCATATCATATTTTTCATCTAATTTATTTTAAACATAACACTTGAAATTTTTTTGGACAATTTCAAATGGGCTAAATAAAAAATCAATAACATAAAATATACACACCGTTTTTTTTCAATACCACTATTTTTGTTTACGATTTCTTTTCAAAAGGGTACTCTTGGTTTTTCAATTTATTTAAAAAGTTGAAAAAAAATCTTACATGAACGCATGTGTCTCCAAAATGCAATTGAAATATTACTTCACCAGCTTAAAAAAAATAATAAAAAATATAATTTTTCAATATAAAATAATTTTTTGATATGAAAAACTTAAGTTCTCTTTGTGTGATCATATATAATAATATATATTAATTACACTTTTGAGACTAATTTATGCTACGTGAACACATGCATACCTCTTAAGTTTTGTGAAAATTTGCAAGGACATATATTGCATTTAATATAAAATTGAGAGATTATATGACACTAAATTTTTTTGCAAAAAATATCATTAGGAGAACAACATAATTCTCCACATATTGTCTTTTTATTCCAAATAAAAAATCATATTTCTTATATGAATTTTGAGGGGTGAAATTTGATAAAAGAGGGAAAGCTTGAAATTTCATTGCCACATTTGGGTCAAAGTGTAACTCACCTTCATGCTTTCACCCTCTTATGTTCTTGTCAGGGAAAAACTTATGGAGAAACCCAACAAGAAAATTTCCACATTTGTAGATAACATCTCTAATAAAGCTATCATCATAGATGAACAAATTTAACTTGGAGGATTCAAATTGAGCACTTCCTAGCACAAAAAACAAGCCAAATGCCCAAAAAAAATAATAACAACCAATTAAACTAGTCCATTGGGTTTCTTTTCAAATGAAAATTTCACAGGGTCCCCCTCATAATATTTGAATGGAGAGTGACTTAAATCACATACCATAATAATGGTTGGAAACATTGACATTTTATTTAGATTTGAACCTATGAGCTATGGCTTCCTTATTAATATCACACCTTGTGTTGATGGTTGAACTGATTGAGCTAACCATTAGTGTTATTTTATCACCTTATACTATCAACAAAATTCTATGGTGACCTCATTAGTTTTTATTACACTCTAGAATATTGTGTGTCTATTTGTGGCTTTCTAGGTGTCTTCTAGGGTAAAGAAGAAGCAATTTTATAGTCCTTGGTGAGATATGCTTCTTTCTCCTTTCTTACAAGGTATGCCATTTGTAACACATTTAACTTATTTCTAGTTCATGACACTCTATATACTTCTCTGTTAGTTATCAAAAAAATTGACCGTAAAAAAAGCCAATGATCGCCATAAACTTGCATCGTGTGAGTAACCAACTATAAAGGTGATTTTGTAGTGATAGAATGATCACCATAAAGTTGCATCATATAAGTAAACTACATTGAAAATGGTGATATTGTGGTAATAGAAGGATTAATAAAAAGAGGAAAAATATTAATTAGAAAAAGGAAATAAAAAGAGTGAAGAAAATAAGAAATATTTAGTAGAAAATTTTTGGGAAATTTTTCATTTAATTCAATTCAATTTGAAGTATAGCTTCAATGACAAGTGTGTTTTTATAAAGGAATTTGAGTGTGATAAGTGTTTCAAAAAAATTTGAGGGTTCTATTCCTCTTTCATAGGGTTTTTATTTTCCGTTTCATCGATTTTTTGCAGGATTTTTTGGTCGACTTACAATATGAGAAGTTTCAGGGTTTTGATGAAGAGTGTCATGGAGGGTGGGTTGGTAACCTCTCCTTTATGAATGCAGCAATAGGTAAATCAAAGAAGGCTGCAGACAGACTGGATAGACCTAGGGGAAGTTGTAAAATGGAAGAAATTCCTATTTAATGGCACGTCAAATTGCGTGGTAAATGCTTACCTAAAGCAACCCAAAACCCTAAATTTGTAATTCCTCCTAAGTGTTTGAAAGAACAAGGAAGAATAATGAAAAATCATGCTTTCATTTCT
>APFE030300776.1:5248-29723 GCA_000404065.3 Pinus taeda | reverse complement strand
ACTTCATTTTAATTCATTTTGAATCCTTTCTTTTAAGCTGATCAGCATTGTTCTTTTGTAGGTTTTTGACCCGGGATTACTTGTGTGTTTATGTGTTTGCTTTATATCTAGTGGTAGTTTCAGCTGATAGATTCAAAGTTGCTGCCTTTTACTTTATTTCCATAGCTAATTTTTAGTTTTATTTCTCAAATCTGTCTGCTAACATATAAATGGTCTCTTACTATGAATTGTTTATCCTTTAGAGATCATAATACTAATCACTTGCAGTTGGCTTTGGGTGCTTTCTAGACTAATCCTTAGTTACTTTCTAATCGTGCTTTACACAGTACTATGTGATAGAGGCAGAGAGTTAGAAAGAGCAAAATATTATCACTAGTCTTTAAAGTAGATTTTTCTCATTTTTTTTATCATTTCTTAGACTTACCTTTAGCTACTTCTTAATCGTGTCTTACATAGTACTATGTGTTAGAGGCAGAGAGTTAGGAAGAGATAAACATTATCATTGGTCTTTTAAGTGATTTTCTTACTTTTTATTTGCAGCAACATGAATGGTGTCTAATACCATTGGAAAGTGGTTCTTTGCTTTCAGTTCATTTTAATTCATTTATTTCCTTCAAGTGTTCCTTTTCAGTAAATAGTTAGAAACCACTAATCACACACCCTCACTCATCTAGAATTCACTCCACACACACCATCACTCATTTGTTTATAAATACATCACTCCATCTTAGGAAGATAAATTAATCACAAACAACACCCGCCAAATGACAAAAAGCTCTAAGAGGTTACTTAAGTACATATAGTACACCTTCACTTCATCAGCTTACGAGCCCCGCGTTGACAATTAATGATATCAATTTAGGAATACTAAATTGACCAAACAGGTTATTGATAAATGACTGTTTTTTAAGATTAGATTTGAAGATTTTTGGAATTCGATATGGAAATTTACAAAATTTTGGAATGTTAGCAACCGGTGCAGGAATGATGTACATGGCACGAAAAGCATATTAGGAATTAAGTGATCTATCTAACCTTAGAGGAAAATCGAAAATAAAATGATGTATGTGAGACCAAAAGCAAATCGGGAATTAAGTGATGTATCTGACATCAAAGGCAAATCGCAAATAAAATCCTGGTGTTATATTGCAAGAGCTTCATTGGCCGCAAATCATAAATGATGAGATTAGATGTTTTTTCAAAGTTACAACTAGCCTCACGAACTTTCATCTAGCCAATTAAGTGCTTGGAAAAATAATAAAGGAGATCGGTTGTCAAGTTTAGTGGTTGAGTGCGATAGGCTCCAACTTCTCGGTTCTGTTGTAGTTGGCAATTTCTTCTGGGGAGAATTTTAGAGTGTAAGACACAATAGTGACTTTGAGTCAGGTTTAGTGGTTCAATCCAATAGCTCTCAACTTTTTGGTTCTGTTGTAGTAAACAATCTGATCCATGGGCTTGCTTAGCTCTAGTAGTTTTCTGCAGGAATTGCTTACAACGACGCATTCATCACCTCGAGTAGGAATTTCTTACAATGACCCAAAAGGTACAACTAGCAAGCCATCATGTTGGGGTTGTATGAAGAATACCAATCTAAGATCCAAGAAGCAATTTCTTACAACTAGCCAAAATGTACAGCTACCAACCCATCACAATGGAGTTCTATCAATAATGTTAATCTAAGATCTGAGATATTGTTGATTTTAATAACATTAAGGAAGTTATTTCCAAAGAAATATAAGAAAATTTGCAAATGTTGTTAGTTCGTGAAAAGTAGAGCCATAAAACAAGTAGGTAGCTACAAAGAAGAACTTGATTGTGATATGATATCAATCATAAGTTGCAATGGACAACATCATATGATTAATAGTTGCATAGGCATCATTTTTTTTAATAGGCTTGAAGGCAATATTCATTACAGCAATGATAAATTTTTCACTAGCATAAACTACACCAGATCCAACAGTAATAGCATCTCTAGCCTATAGATTCTTTAGCTAATTCTACATGATTTTTTGGCAGTTCTTGCCCTCATGTGCAATGCATGATAAATTTACCTGTGTTAAGGTAAAAGCTATTGACTATGCAGAAATTTTCTGAGTATTTCTATTACCTGGCATGGATGTTGTAGAGGCAGAAGCACTATATAGATAGTCTAATAGCCGAGGAATTGTTGTAGATTCCTATGCTCCTCATTCGAGATGTTATTTTTAGTGGTTGTTTCTTGGTTTCCCTTTCCTTTGTGCTTCTATTTTTAGGATGTCCATAATAAGAAGAGTCATGAGAACAAGTGCTAAAAGAAACAATGTTGCCAATTGAGTAAGTTCGCTTATGCTAATGGATTGCATGTAGCTTGTTACTACATTGATCAGAAATGGTATTCAAATTGAGGCTATGTTATGTCAAGCAGAGATATGTATGTCAATATATAGGTGCAGAAAGAAGTTATGTTTTGCAGGTGAGAAATTAGGCATTGCTTTTGCCAATTTATAGAAGAGTTCAAGGTGTTTGCAAGCTAGTTTTAAGTGTGAATGGAACTGATTTTTTGGGAATATTTAACTGTAAGCAAGAGGTAATTACTTAAAAATATTGAAAGACAGTGGGTAATGGATGTTTGTATAGGCTTGTTCAACCTCATGGAACAAGCCTTTTTTGGAGCTTGTTAGATAGGAGGCTATATTGTCTTTTATTGAACAAAAAGTTGAACATGATTCCAAATGGGCAGCGAGAGATGTTATTTCAAAACAATGTATTCTTACATTATCTGAACTGAGTCTGTTAGATTGGGATGGAAAATTTACAACCGAGTCCTTTGATTGGTTACTACAAATTCTGTAGCTTGATGTTTGTGTTTTCAGACTACTATTTAATATATGTTCATGGAGGGCTATAATTCCTTCCAAGAATCTTGGAATGGGCATTGACATGAGTAGTAAAGAAACTATTCAAGGATCGATACTTATTTAAGGATTACGCAGTTGGTACTAGCCTCCAAAAGAGTTGCTTAAAGAGAAATGCGAGTGAAATTGATATTGATGAAGAAGGTTGTGTTGCTAAAGAAAAATATTATGAGGTTGAGAGTGTTATCTTCCAAAGGATTAGTGTGTAATTATCTAGGTAAGTACGATATGTGCTAAAAGAGATGCAACCGAAAAGTCCCGTACTTCCAGTTTTAATGCACATAGTCTAAAGAGACAATTTCTTTTTAATACACAATCAATGTTGTCAGGAAAATGCATTGTAATTTGAATTTGTAATTGTCAACATCTATTATTTCTTGCCTCATTTCCAATTACTTACCAAAGTTGCCTTGTGCAATTGTCTTCACAGAAGCTCAATTACTTTAACAATTTTTACTATTGTTGTTATCTACAGATTTGCAAAAAATATTGATCAGATCAGCAAAAACTGAAGATGATCGTTTCCAACAAAATAGATATATTAAAACAATAGGCTCTTGCGTTATGTTTCCAAACAAATATAAAATTTCTAGCAACAAGTCATATTTAGAAATGACAAAGGAATTGGAAACAAAAATCGCTTTGGAAAGCAATATAACTTGATAAAGGAAGTAGTGGAAAGACATAATGAAAATGTACAAGATATCTTGGGGCCTATTATGTGGAACTCCATTTGCTCCTTCCACTACAGACACTTGCAGGATTGGAGTGATCTATAGTCGTGGGTCTCCCTTACCGGGCCAGACTGACCACCCATGAATAATGAAACGAATAGATATCTCATGGGCCTTCCTTCGGTTTGCTATATATAGGATGTGCCCATCACATTTTGTTTGTGCTGCATAGATGGTCGAAGCATACACTACACAAAGTAGCTCACTACCACTATGTTATTGCTGGGGACTAAATCTCATATGGGGTGCTGATTCATACAACCTTAATGCTAATGTACCTAGAAAAAATGGAGGCACTGATATTAGATAACTAGTCCACCCATCACTAGTAACCCAGTATACAGCAGTGGCAAATGAGGATGCAATCATTATAGCTAGAAATAGGATTAGATCATAAAAATGACTAGACCAATTCATCGAATATGGCAAGGTGGCTCTCATCTCTGACGTAATAAAAAATATGACTCTAAGCTATAAAAGGAAAGTAAGAGTAACCATACATGCTCTGTAAGTGAATATAGTTTTAAATAATAGTATGGAAGGGGATAAGGAACAAGATTTTAAATCAAGAAAAATTTCATAATGAGAGATCTATATGAAGAGGCTATAAGCAAAATAGAGTTTCATCAACAAGATTTTACAGATGAAATCCAAAGAATTCCTTATATAGAAAGTTATAGTTCCCATGGATCTAGAACTCTCATCAAATTTTTGAGCATCTGGACCTATTCAGAATTGGGCAAAACCTCTAATAGCCACATACCACCATGCATGCCCATGGATCATAGCAGAACTCTGCTAATGCCTAAAATATCTGCCAGATTCTTATCAGATTTGCGACCAAAAAGAAAGTCCATTTGCTACATGACTAGCTTACTCCATTTGGCATTTGCTCATAGTAGTTAATTCCAAAAGTTGGTCCCCACTTGCAATGGGGTCTTGATTCAACAGTGAAGATGGAGGCAGGTTGAGTCAGCCATCAAGGTTCATTTCTGCGAGAGACATGAAAAAGCAATAGGGGCCACATTAAATCCTGGCTGACTTTGATGGAAGTGTACTCCCTATTAGGGTAGCTTAGCTGGAAAAAAGTTACTATGTTCAATGGTTTGTCTCTTGAGTGCCATTTTGCCCAGAAAACTAGACCACTTTCGATAGAGATTGAAAGCAGTACTTTCAAAAATAACAAAAGTTGGTCTCAAACCTAACTAACTTGGATATATTATGAATAGAAGGCCAGAGATAGGTGAATACTGTGAAAGAATCACAAATACCAACCACCCATCACTAGTAGCCCAATATACAGCAATGGCAACTGAGAATGCAATGATTATAGCTAGAAATAGGATTAGATCATAAAAACGACTAGAAAAATTCATCGAATATGGAAAGGTGGCTCTCATTTTTGTCATATTAAAAAATATGACTTTAAGTTATAAAAGGAAAATAAGAGTAGCCATACATGCTCTGTAAGTGAATACAGTTTCAAAATTTGTATGGAAAGGAATAAGGAACAAAATTTGAAATCAAGAACAATTTCATAATGAGAATGATGTGTATGAAGACGCTGTAAGAAAAATAGAGTTTCATCAACAAGATTTTACATATGAAATCCAAAGAATTCCTTATATAGAAAGTTATAGTTCCCATGAATTTGGAACTCTGATCAAATTTTTGAGCATCTGGGCCTATTCAGAATCAGGGGAAGCCTCTAAGGACCACGTACCACCGTGTATGCCCATGGATCATAGCAGAACTCTGCTCATGCCTAAAATATCTGCTAGATTCTTATCAGATTTTTGACCAGAAAGAAAGTCCATTTGCTACATGATTAGCTTACTCCATTTGGCATTTGCGCATAGTAGGTAACTCCAAAAGCTGGTCCTCACTCGCAATGGGGTCCTGATTCAACAGTGAAGATGGAAGAAGGTTGAGTCAACCATCAAGGTTCATTTCTACGAGAGACATCAAAAAGCAACAGGGGCCATGTTAAATCATGGCTGACTTTGATGGAAGGATACTCCCTATCAGGGCAGCCTAGCTAGACAAAAGTGCCTATGTTCAATGGTTTGCCTCTTGAGTACCATTTTACCTAGAAAACTAGACCACTTTCTATAGAGATTGAAAGCAGTACTTTCAAAAATAATAAGTTGGTCTCAAACCAAACTAACTTGGATATCATATTAAAAGAAGGCCAGAGATAGGTGAATATTGTGAAAGAATCAAACATACCAATCCACCCATCACTAGTAGCACAGTATACAACAGTGGAAACTGAGAATGCAATGGTTATAGATAGAAATAGGATTAGATCATAAAAACGACTAGACAAATTCATCAAATATGGAAAGGTGGCACTCATGTTTTTCATATAAAAAATATGACTTTGTTAGGACTCCATATTGTCTACTTTTGACCTCATATTTTGTCATGATGTTACCCCTTTTTTTAGCGTATAAGTTGAAACCCTTGATAACATTTTGACCTCATTATTCCAAGGTATGAAGTAACTCTCCTCATTGCTATATGTTTAATTATTCAACACATATTCATGTTATCTTTATAATTAATCTTTGGAAGTTGACTAAGTCGCTGACAATTGTTGGAACTGTTCGAAGTCCGCAAAATTATAATTCACAGTTGCTGCAACACCGGAAACAGCAACTGTGCAGTTGCTATAACACCAGAAACAACAACTGACTAAAACGGGTAAAGTCTTAATTTGCAAAGGATGAAACAACAATTGTCAAGTAGGGCAGTAACCGTCTGAAGCTGGCAGAACTATACTTGGCAGATGCTGACATAGCACGATCAACAAAACATAGTCGCATATGCTGGAACACCAGGAACAGCATGAGAACTTCAAGGGAACAGTTGATATTTATCAAATCAATAACAACAACGGAACAACCAAGGATAGTACAAGGACCCCAAGGAGATAGACGAAGACTACCAGTTTTGCAACAGCGGAAGGATCCGACTAAATGAAGCATGACAAAGATATACACTGTTGTAACAGCGTGCTGTAACAGGAATTGATTTCCTATTTTTGTACAAAAGGATGAAACTGAATGAATAATGACAATCTATTGTAATATATGTCTCCTCTATAAAGAGGAGACATCTACAGTTGAGAGTTAGAAGAGTTATAACGGAAGTATTGTAGTGCAGAGCAAGTCTGAATCTTTATTGTAATTGGACATTTTGGCAGATGAATAAAGCACTGTTCTGAGAATTTTAACTTAGCATCTGTGTTCAGGGGAATCTTGTGAGAGGGACAGGGCCCACCTTCTTCACAAGATTCACCCATTTCTTTTCTGTTAAGTGTGTGTGTGATTTCTGTGTATTTCTAGCCTTGCTTCTGATATTTCCTTTTTGCTGATACTCTATCTCCTTGATCGATTGGCGCTGTGAGAGTGTGTCACCGGTGATTAGGATTTTTAGTATGCATTGGCAAACTGGTAACAGAGGCAGGTGCTGAACATCCTTATTCTAAGGACAGGGTCCTAGTCCTCTGTTACAAACGGCCATCATTTCTTTCTACAGATTTGTTACCATTAATTAATTGCTTTCATTTCATTTTTGCAATAGATTATAACTACTGTAACACAGGGTAAGGGTTTGATAGAAAGTAGATATGGTAATACTACAACCTTTAATTCTTTTAGAATTAAGTGCATACAGTACGAGGTCACCTTTGAAACAAAAGGACTTTCCCAGGTTGACAATTTAATGTGGTACTTGACTGTTTAATCAATAAACAATTCGAGCAGCCAACATTTTGTCGCCATTGCCGGGGAAGGCGACTAAAAGATTTTAAATGCGTTCATGGTTTTCCTTTAGAATAACAAGTGCATGAGAGGACGCAGGAAAGCTAACTTCACATGCGGTAAGGGCACATGACGAGGAAGAAAAACTTTCATCGACGAGATCATTTCAAAGGTCGAGACATCCCAGAGAACAAGTTCCCGAAGACCTCAGATCCGGTACTCCTCCCAAACAGATCACCAGATGGAGGAAGTACTAGGACCTGAAAGGAAGCTAGAAACACTAGAGTACGTTGAGGAACCAGTAGAAGAACCTGAAGAAATAGAAGATACTGAAGACAGAGCAAGCGATTCAGGAAAAAGACCAATGGAAGATAACAAAGCGGAAGGAAGGGGGGAAAATTCACTCTCTACTTTGGAATTTCTTATTGGGGATCTCCCAAGAGGAACAATCCCTATGAAGAACATTCCACCTGCAGCATTACCTAATTTTCATGGGTTATCCTCTGAAGATCCTGATGAGTTCCTCTTTGAATTTGATATACTATGTAGGAGTTATGATTATGTAACTCATGCTCAGAAATTAAAACTATTTCCAGCAACATTGAAAGGGAACGCGTTAAGGTGGTTTATGAGCTTAGGGGCTGAGGTGATCACTACATGGGATCAGATGAAAGAAATTTTTCTGACCAAATATCAGGATTATTATCGAACAAGAGAAAGGAAGGAAGAATTGTTTAAAATGGTTCAGCAAGAGGACGAGAATTTTGAGGACTTTGTAGAGAGACTGCAGTATAATCTGTATCGATCTGATCATCCGACTATGAGTAAGGATATTATGAAGACAATACTGCTAAAAGGGGTACGAGATGACTGCCTGGATATGCTAAATATGCCTGGAAAAGGGGATATCTCCAAAGAACCATTTGATGAGATTATCAACCTCTGTATGAGATGTTCCAGAGGAGCAGCAAGCAGATCTAAAAGCAGGGACAGTATATACTCAAGAGTCTAGAAATCAGCAAGTGGAGGAGCAACACGAGCCGAAATAGGTAATTTGCTTGAAGAATTTAAAACTGAAATGTTAAGCTCTTTTGCTTCACAAATTGATGCCCTGCAGGTTAAAAAGAAGCAGGCAGAAGCAGAAGCTGCTCTGGCTATTTTCTATTCCAAATGGAGAGGGAAGCACCCACTGAGGGAATGCCCATTGGATAAGGTACCAATTTGTACCATCTGTGAAAAGGATCATGAGACTCAACAATGCCCTTCTTTGCCAGGAATAAAGGCAGCACTGCAATCAACTGAAGAAGAAGCTGAAGCAGTGTACCTGATGACACAAAGGAGGCAATGGCAACTACAAAGACAAGGTATGAATTCTAACACATCATTTAGTTGTTGGAATAATCACTCTCCTTTTCAAACAAATTACCTACCCATGAATCAAATGCAATACCCACACTTTAATCCAATGCAATTTCCACCTATGCAGCAACCAAATCCTCCTTTTACCGACCCTACCATGTGGAATCCTTGGACTCTTCAGCAACCTTATTTCAATCAATGGAACCCAAACTGGACAGCCCAATAGATTCCATTTCCTCAACACCAACAATCTCTTTCCTTACCATCTAACGCTCCGTCGAATAACCAGTCAATCAAACACCAACTGCCTGTACAACCTAACCCCAACCTGAATAATAATAAAGCTCTACAGGTAATTGATATTCAAAGTCAACCTGTTTTCCCTATGCAATGTAATGATATCCATTTACGTTCTGGGAGGATAGTTGAACCCATCATTGATGACATTACTGACTATGAAAAAGAGGAAACTAGAAAAGAAAAGTCATCTAACAACAATGCTGAAATGGTTGAATCATCTTCTAACAAGACTGCTCAAACAGCAGAGCCACCCTTCCCTGAATGACTGGCTCTTACTAAAACATTTGAGCCACCTGATTTTAACCTTTTAGGAGAACTGTAGAATTTATATGTCGAAATTCCGCTATTGCAAGCACTAAGAGATGTTCCTATTTATGCTAGAACTGTTAGGGATATTTGTATTAAAAAGCCTGGAAGAAAAGCTAAGGAGCCCCTCACAGTCCATGTGATGGGAGAACTGACTGCTTTGATGAAAAAAAAAGACCCTCCTGTGAAATATGGTGACCCTGATCACCCTACAGTAAAAGTTCAGGTTGGTAAAACTTTTGTCTCTAAAGTTCTAGTAGATCTGGCTGCCGCAATAAACATTATGACACTTGAAACAGCACAATTACTGCAGTTGAAACATTTAATTAGGGAAACCCCAACCATTCTAGAGCTAGCTGACTGCTCTACAATTAAACCTGAAGGAGTCATTGAAGACCTGGTAATTTCCGTAGAATCTTGGAATTACCCAGCCGACTTTGTTGTGTTACAAACTAAAACAAAGTTGGGGGGTCATCCATTGATTCTAGGAAGACCTTGGCTGGCTACAGCAGATGCTTTCATCAACTGTAGGTCTGGATCAATAACAATATCTAATGGGCAGGAAACCAAACAGCTGACTCTTTATCCTCATGCCACACCCATGATTAATAACGAAAATTCAGTATGGTTAGATTATGAGGATGAGGAAACCCAACCTATTTTAACTGTCGGACAAGCTTTAACTTTCAAAGACTCAACCGAAGATGAATTAATCAGCAACTTTATTTCTGAACCTTCTTCGGTCAGTCCAGAAATACATAATCACTTCACTGCAATCTTGGAATCTGAATCCCAGCACAACCTTGAAACTAAAAATCTACCTCAGATATTAGCTGGTAGCCTCTCCAAAAGTATAACAGTAGAAATCGAGCCAGGTAAAACATTAAATATAAATTCTAATCTAACAGACGATCAAAAACAACAATTAATGAAGCTACTCTATGAAAATAAAGAAGCATTCGCATGGGATTATACAGGTATGAAGGGGATTTCTCCTGAACTATGTACCCACCGCATTTATATTAAAGAAGGATCCCACCCAGTCTGTCAACCCCAACGACGGATGAATCCCAACTTAAGGGAAATTGTAAAAGAAGAACTTCAAAAATTGTTGAATGCAGGATTTATATACCCCATATCTGATAGTGAATGGGTTTCTCCACTAGTAATTGTACCCAAGAAAAATGGGAAATGGCGAGTATGTGTGGACTATAGAGCCCTAAATAAGGTCACCCAGAAAGACCATTTCCCTTTACCATTCATTGATCAGGTATTAGATAACTTGGCAGGTAAGAATTTATTTTCCTTTTTGGATGGATTTAGCGGATATAATCAGATAAAGATTGCACCCCAGGATCAGGACAAAACCACTTTTACTAGCCCATGGGGGACCTTTGCCTATAGGGTTCTTCCATTTGGGCTATGTAATGCCCCAACAACATTTCAAAGAGCAGTGATAGGGGTTTTTTTTGATATGTTAAATGATTCTTTAGAAATATTTATGGACGACTTTACTCCTTATGGCACGACCTTTGAGGATGCTTTACAGAACCTTGAAAAAGTACTTAAGCGATGTATAGAAGCACACCTTGCCTTAAGTACTGAAAAATGCCATATGATGATGAATCAAGGTATTGTATTGGGTCACTTCGTCTCGTTTTTAGGAATTCAAGTCGATCCAGCTAAAATACAGGTAATTCAGACCCTCCCTATCCCCAAAACCCAAACTGGTGTGAGAAGTTTCTTAGGACATGCCGGGTATTATAGAAGATTTATCAAGAATTTTTCTAAAATAGCTTCTCCTCTGTTTGTGTTACTAACGAAAAATGTTGAATTTAAGTGGATTGATGATTGTGAAAAAGCATTTGATGAACTTAAACATCAGTTGTCTACAGCTCCCATTTTGAGAGGACCTGATTGGACACTCCCCTTTCATATATCCTCTGATGCCCGAGACACTGCCATTGGAGCTGTCTTGGGACAGGAAGAAAACAGTCTTCCCTGTGCCATTTATTTTATTAGTAAAAACATGACCCCCGCAGAACTTAATTATACAGTTACTGAGAAAGAATTCCTAGCAGTCATTTATGCTATCAATAAGTTTCGGCATTACATTACTGGTTATACTACTTTTGTGCATACTGACCACTCGGCCATTAAATAGTTAATGAACAAATCAGTTACAAATGCTCGAGTTACTAGATGGTTATTGTTATTACAAGAATTTGATATCACAATTGTAGATCAACTAGGAAAAGAGAATGTAGTTCCTGATTTCCTTTCTCGGTTAAAAACTAATGAAAATATTCCAGTAGATGATTCTTTTCCTGATGAGTATTTATTTGCAGTATCTGCTCACTCACCTTGGTATGCAGACATTGCCAACTACTTAGTTGCAGGGAAATTACCATCACACCTATCGCATAGAGAAAAAAGGAAAATTATTCAGCAAAGCACTAGGTACAGCTGGATAAGCGGCTGTCTGTTTCACATAGGACTCGATCAGGAGATCGGGAGATGCATTGGCGAAGATCAAATTTATGATGTATTGAAAGCCTACTACGATGGCCCTTGTGGAGGACATTTTGTAGACAAAAGAACAACACACAAGGTTCTCAGGATGGGTTACTATTGGCCCTCAATCTTCAAGGATGTAAAGAAATATGTCAGGGCCTGCGATAGCTGTCAAAGAATGGGCGAGCCTAATCACAGGGATGAAATGCCACTCAATCCCCAGGTAATTCTTGAACCATTTGAAAGATGGGCATTAGATTTTATAGGTCCCATTAACCGTCCATCCAAATTTAAAAGTTTACATACTAGTATGCACGAATTATATGACTAAGTGGGTAGAAGCTAAGGTACTCCTCAAAGCTAATGAAGAATAAATATTAACATTTTTATTTGAAGAAATCTTCGTTAGGTTTGGACTGCCTAGGGAACTAGTCACTGATGGAGGACCTCCTTTTAACTCTCATGGCTTCAAAGACACATTGCAGAAATACCACATTAAGCATAAAATGACCACACCTTATCACCCCCAGGCAAATGGGCAGGTGGAAAGCACCAACAAAGTCATAGAAGCTATTTTGACAAAAACAATAAAGGAAAATAGGAGGGACTGGTTTCAAAAGTTGCCTGAAGCACTATGGGCTTATAGAACCACTTGGAGGAATATTACGGGCTTTTCACCCTATGAATTAGTCTTTGGTAAAAATGATGTTTTCCCTCTGGAGTTTGAAATCAAAACTTTAAGAACTACTTTAGCTGTTAACCTTGATTTGACTGATGCACAGAAAGCCAGGTTGCAGCAGCTTCAGGAACTAGACGAGAAGAGGTTTGATGCCATCCATCAAACAACCATGATCCAGCAACAAAGAACCAGATGGCACGACAAAACTATTAAGCAGAAACAATTCTAGAAAGGTAACTGCGCTTTACTGTATGACTCTCGTTTCGAGAATTTCCAAGGTAAATTAAGAATAAGGTGGCTAGGACCTTATGAAATAGATGCTGTTTTTCCAAACGGAACAGTCAGACTCTTAACGATCGATGATAATAAAACACCGTTATTAGTAAATGGGTATCGACTCCGTTCATATCAACGGCCTGTTTCTAAAGAAGATTTCAAAGCTACCTGCATGGCAGACATACATTATGTCTTTTTGGGGGAACCTGCTGTCCCTCAAGGCGCTTAAATATCTCTTTATTTATTTATTTTTTAGATTATATTTCTCAACTAATAATCCCTGCCAAGGGTTGCCATGTTACAATTAATTGTTTTTGAGATCCTAGTTTCGAAGGATGGCTGAGAATAAAAATTCCAAAAGAATCACTTTGCAGCTTGGAAACGTTTTTCGGACCATAAATCAACTTTTTCATTATGTCCCATTGCTACAACACCACTTCCTGTTGCTACAACACCATTTCCTGTTGCTGCAACACCATTTCCCGTTGCTGCAACACCACTTCCTGTTGTTGCAACACCATTTCCCGTTGCTGCAACACCATTTCCATCGCTGCAACACCACTTCTTGTTGTTGCAACACCACTTCCTGTTGCTGCAACACCATTTCCCGTTGCTGCAACACCACTTCCTGTTGCTGCAACACCATTCCCCATTGCTGCAACACCATTTCCTGTTGCTGCAACACCATTTCCCGTTGCTGCAACACCATTTCCTGTTGCTGCAACACCATTCCCGTTGCTGCAACACCATTTCCGTCGCTGCAACACCACTCCCCGTTGCTGCAACACCACTTTCCGTTGCCGCAACACCACTTCCCGCTGTTGCAGCACTAACTCATGTTCTGGCAACATCACTTTTCAATACTATAATACCAGTTTCAGTACTTAATGAACTATCATCCTGATGGAACATATTATGCTCCATTAAAGGAACCAACCATGCACTCTGAATAATTACACTTCGTCACTACTACTTCCCGTCAAATCACTGTATTTTCACGCTTGTAAACCCGTTGAAATTATTATTAATCCAGCAAAAGATAAGATAATACTTTTGGCGCGCGACTAAAGGTAAAAGTAAAGGTGCGCATGTTTAAGTGTGAATATTAAATTATAGTTAATGTGGAGATGTTGATACGACTGCCAAAATCATTGTACTACCAATCAGATCATTCAGCCGTAGATTTGGGGGGATTACCAAAATATTGTAATTATTGCATAACACATCAATCACCGCCACCCTTACTCCTCACGGTAATATCTAAAAGTCACCTCGTTGTGGCATATCCTCATTTGTAACAGTTTACTCTGTCTCAAACTTGGTAACTCGGCTCTGCATTGTGTATTTTCGTTGGATCAGCAGCTGTGGGGGCAAATCTGATTACATATGAACCTGGCACAACAGCGCTACTGGAACTCTACCCCGAGGTTTACCAAATTTTCCTGCAAGTAGGATGGGTAGACTACTTTAGAAGATTCCGGGATTTCAACACACAACAAGTGTTGGAGTTCGCATGCAACTTAAGAGAAGGATTTTCTACGGTCCAGGGAGTACATATTCCAGTAAGAGAGGAGGACGTAGCCCAAGTTTCTAGATTACCGACCAATGGTACATGCTGGTTTAGTAGAAAACATCTTATTCTGAATGCGCAGAAAGGCTTTTTCCTACTAGGTGAGCATGTGGAAGCCAAAGGCAGAGGGGTCGCACTTCAGTCACTGCCTCCACCATGGCCAAAGGTTGTGGAGTTTGTCAAGCAGTATTTGACTTGCGAAGGTCGTTACCAGGTAATTTACCAACACGACTTCATTTTGTTAAAACATTTGAGGCATGGTCAGTTGATAAGCATGCCTTATTATCTATTGGGTTGTCTAAAAAATATGTCACGTTATACTGGAAAAGCAAAGCATCCGCTCCTTTCCCTGAAACACCATTGTTTAGCCCAACTCCTAATAAATAGAGGTTTTTCTCTAAATCACCCACCCCCCCTCATTAATTCTCCCCAGCAAATAGAGGAAGATCCTTAGCAGGAAGAGGAAATTCCCCAACAAACAGAGCAAATACCCCAGGAAATTCCCTAACAACAAAAGCAAATACCCCAGGAAATTCCCCAACAACCAGAGCAAATACCCCAGGAAATTCCCCAATAATTAGCAGTAGAAACACCCCTGCAGAGGACCCCATCCCCCAATGAAGCTCAACCATCTACCCCCATGCTTCATATCTCCACTGATGACTCCGAAGATAACACCCCCATCATTTTTCTTAAAATAAAAAAGCAGCAGAAAACTGAAACCCCGCCAAAAAGGAGAAGAACCAGGGCTTCGATCAAAGCAGCTGTTATTCCCAATAGTTCCCCCAGTCTGAAGGAAAGTGGCCAAAAAAGAAAAATTACTAATTTTCCTGCCTCTTTACCGAGGCAACGAACACGGTCGATCGTAGCAGTTAAACCCACCAGCCCTGTTATCCCCAGTTCTCCACCCATCACCCTAACACCTCACATTCCAACCATCCCTGGGCATTCCCTTTCCTCACCCTCTAGGGCTGAGATGCAGAGCGTTGACAGTTTTGTGACATTATTTTCTGAGGTAGCTGTTACACAAGAACCAGCTGCCGAAAAATCTAAAGTAGAAACCCAAGGTGATATTGGGCAAGTGGCTGTTACACAAGAACCAGCCATTGACCCAACAGGTGACACACAAGAACCACCTGTGGAGGATGAAAATGACCAAGTGGATGCGGAACAACAATCCCTTCCTCCATTAGAACCTGCAGATACACAAGCTCCGCCCACCATAGCCTCCGTGCAGGAAGAAATTGAGTTTCTAAAATCTCAAATTAAGGATTATCAGCAGGAGATAATAATGGTTAAAGAAGCCTATCAGAATGAATATAATCTCCACATCTTAGCATGGGTAGCTTCTGTAACAGAAAAGAGTCAATACAATGAGTATGTGTGCAGTGGGTGTGGTGAGCTATACACTCAAGCAGGATATAAGATAGTCCAGGTTCCAATGACCGAAGCTAATCCACAACCTTCTGCTGTTGTAATTGAAATAGAACAACCTGCTGTTACACAAGAACCAGCAGGAGAAACAAAACAACCTACTGTTACACAAGAACCAGCAGGAGTTGCAGAAGGAGAAACAGAACAACCTGCTGTTACACAAGAACCAGCAGGAGTTGCAGAAGGAGAAACAGAACAGCCTACTCTTACACAAGAACCAGCAGGAGTTGCGGAAGAAGAAATAGAACAACCTGTTGTTACACAAGAACCAGCAGGTTCGCCAAGAGTTGTAAAAGAAGAAATAGAGCAACCTGCTGTTACACAAGAACCAGCAGGTTTTTCAAAAATCGTGGAGGAGGACATAGAACCACCCCGGCCCACCCAAACTACTACAGAACAGAAATCTTTTTCTGATGCCTATGCACAGACTAAATCTCCCTGTGTCAGCAATGCTCACACGGAGACCTCTAGTTTTCAAAAAATAAAAGACACATGGAGAACAGAACATGAGCTTTCACAAGGGAGGGCATTCCAACAGCAAAAGTCAACCTGGTTTAGCTATGCATACAAAAATTGGGATGCACTTGAACAGTCTCGACCTCAACATAAAGAAAATAAGAAATTAAAAGATAGGCTGACCTCTATCTTCAATTTCATCCAGAGGATACTGGCTACAAGACAACCCTCTTTCAATTATGCAATATTTTTGAGAGAACGATTAGCGTTCTTGCAAATAAAGGCAATCAGAGATGGAAGACCCTACCAAGTTGATACACCTGATCAATTTATTGAAACATTCAGAGAAGCACCAAATAATGATCAAAACCTGCTCTGTGAACTCTATCTTCACAATGAGGTCATGCCTGAAGATAGATTGATGAATATACTCCCTATTGTTGGTGATATCCAAATAAGAGCCTTCATCTCTTTTCTAGCCAATCAACTTACTTGGAAAAATGCCTATATGTCAGCAATGCATAATGAGCAAAACTGCCTTCTCTGGATTCGAAATGAACCACAGAATGCAGCCACCTTCATGGCACAGCATCAAAAAAATCTAAGTAATCCAGATTTGGTTGATCACATGAAGAAACTATAGGCAACAGTCTTGCAGGACTGCGATCATTATGTAAAAACAAAAGGGGCACTGGCCATTGAAGCAAACAATTTATTTTGGGAACATTGTCCCAAAGAGAGACAAGAATATCATCCTTACAATCCCCTCAATCTTCAGGTAGCAATTTCACGCATACCTTATTATGTCAAATGTATGGAAAAGTGTGCTGAGAGGTGGATTGGCTACCATTTTCATTTCCCTCTCTTGTGGTTACCTGGTCAGCAATATAAGGCTCATTACAAACTGACCAAAAAGGAGGAGGTGGCAGTATGGCAGCAATTACAGAGTGTCGATGGATTCAGAAGCAGGTCTGATAAAACCTTCTTTAGCTACTGTATCAACAACTTACACTGTTCATCCCAGTACTACGACTCAGATTCAGAGTAAGCGTTGCATGAGGACATGCAACCCTTTCAGTTGGGGGGGATGTTAGGACACCATATTGTCTACTTTTGACCTCATATTTTGTCATGATGTTACCCATTTTTTTAGCCTATAAGTTGAAACCCTTGATAACATTTTGACCTCATTATTCCAAGGTATGAAGTAACTCTCCTCATTGCTATATGTTTAATTATTCAACACATATTCATGTTATCTTTATAATTAATCTTTGGAAGTTGACTAAGTCGCTGACAATTGTTGGAATTGTTCGAAGTCCGCAGAATTATAATTCGAAGTTGCTGCAACACCAGAAACAACAATTGTGCAGTTGCTGTAACACCAGAAACAACAACTGACTAAAACGGGTAAAGTCTTAATTTGCAAAGGATGAAACAACAATTGTCGAGCAGGGTAGTAACCGTCTGAAGCTAGCAGAACTATACTTGGCAGATGCTGACACAACACGATCAGCAAAACATAGGCGCAGATGCTGGAACACCAGGAACAGCATGAGAACTTCAAGGGAACAATTGAGATTTATCAAATCGACAAAAACAACGGAACAACCAAGGATAGTACGAGGACCCCAAGGAGATAGACGAAGACTACCAGTTTTGCAACAGCGGAAGGATCCGACTAAACGAAGGATGACAAAGATATACACTGTTGTAACAGCATGCTGTAACAGGAATTGATTTCCTATTTTTGTACAAAAGGATCAAACTGAATGAATAATGACAATCTATTGTAATAGATGTCTCCTCTATAAAGAGGAGACATCTACAGTTGAGAGTTAGAAGAGTTATAACGGAAGTATTGTAGTGTAGAGCAAGTCTGAATCTTTATTGTAATTGGTCATTTTGGTAGATGAATAAAGCACTATTCTGAGAATTTTAACTTAGCATCTGTGTTCAGGGTGATCTTGTGAGAGGTACAGGGCCCACCTTCTTCACAAGATTCACCCATTTCTTTTCTGTTAAGTGTGTGTGTGATTTCTATGTATTTCTAGCCTTGCATCCGATATTTCCTTTTTGCCGATACTCTGTCTCCTTGATCGAGTGGCGCTGTGAGAGTGTGTCACCGGTGATTAGGATTTTCAGTGTGCATTGGCAGGTGCTGAACATCCTTATTCTGAGGACAAGGTCTTGGTCCTCTGTTACAAATGGCCATCATTTCTTTCTGCAGATTTGTTACCATTAATTAATTTCTTTCATTTCATTCTTGCAATAGATTATAACTACTGTAACACAGGGTAAGGGTTTGATAGAAAGTAGATCTGTTTATACTACAACCTTTAATGATTTTAGAATTAAGTGCATACAGTACGAGGTTAGCTTTGAAACAAAAGGACTTTCCCAGGTTGACAATTTAATGTGGTACTCGACTGTTTAATCAATAAACAATTCGAGCAGCTAATAGACTCTAAGTTATAAAAAGAAAGTAAGAGTAGCCATACATGCTCTGTAAGTGAATACAATTTCAAAATTTGTATGGAAAGGAATAAGGAACAAAATTTGAAATCAAGAACAATTTCATAATGCGAATGATGTGTATGAAGAGGTTGTAAGCAAAATAGAGCTTCATCAACAAGATTTTACAGATGACATCCAAATAATTCCTTATATAGAAAGTTATAGTTCCCATGAATCTAGAACTCTGATCAAATTTTTGAGCATATGGGCCTATTCAGAATTGGGGGAAACCTCTAAGGACCACGTACCACCATGCATGCCCATGGATCATAGCAGAACTCTGCTCATGCCTAAAATATCTGTAAGATTATTATCATATTTGTGACCAGAAAGAAAGTCCATTTGCTACATGATTAGCTTACTCCATTTGGAATTTGCTCATAGTAGGTAACTCCAAAAGTTGGTCCCCACTTGCAATGGGGTCCTAATTTAGTAGTGAAGATGGAGGAAGGTTGAGTCAGCCATCAAGGTTCATTTCTGTGAGAGACATGAAAAAGCAACAGGGGCCATGTTAAATCCTGGTTGACTTTGATGGAAGGGTACTCCCTATCAGGGAAGCATAGCTAGACAAAAGTGCCTATGTTCAATGGTTTGCCTCTTGAGTGCCATTTTTCCCAGAAAACTAGACCACTTTCTATAGAGATTGAAAGTAGTGCTTTCAAAATAACATAAGTTGGTCTCAAACCTAACTAACTTGGATATCATATGAATATTAGGCCAGAGTAATTAATAAAATAAAAGGTGGAAAGCAATGGGAACCTCATTAATCCAAAAAAAGGTCAAAAACGCTTGATAAGAACTTTTAAAAGTAGTTGTAATCACAGAAAAACCCTAGCAATCTCTAAACATATCCTTCTTTATGACTACTGTCTGTTTTCTGATACCTCATGCTATGTTATTTTTAGCACGTTTGCAACTTTTCCATTTGACAATGGTAGTCAACTAATACATGGATGTTAAATAATTGACTGAATGGTCATTCATGCCCAGCTAATATTCCTAAAATTATTAGATACCCTATTTGTTGATAGGTGAATATTGTGAAAGAAGCACACATGCCACAATGCTGGGTTTTGCAAGAGATCACCAATTGAAGTGCAAAGTGATCTTAATTTTTTAATGTATAGCAAATAGTTAAGTAGCTAACATTGAAAAATATCAGAATCTTATAGTAACTTTAAAGTATCTCAATCTTAAGAGAGAGATGAAAACCACAGTAATATTAACAAAGTTACTCTTGGTAGAATCTTTGAAAAAATGACTATAATGCTACATAAAAGCCAAATAAATGATTCCTATATCCATCTCTTTCGGCTTGATATATAAAGGTGAAGGTCGCCCCAATAAATATTGAAGTTGGTTTTCTATATAGCCACACCGCACAACCATATAGTTGAGAATATGTACTACATATATAGCTACAAATGAAGGAGTATGCACAATCACAGTGCTCTATCTAGTAGTTATTTTAAAGTAATTAAATCCTTCCTTGAATAAATGTATGCAACATATGCAATTATTATTGCTAGAAATATGATTAGTGTTTACTGATATTTAATACTTGTTTCTCGAGAAACATAGTATCTCTTCACAAGTAGTTCTATGGTTACTAGACTAAATAAGAAAAAAATGTAAACTTTGAGTAAATCATATTCAATTTAAAACCTTCATAAATTTCTAATAATAACAGAAAACTGGAAGCCATCTATGTAGAGGATATCTCAAAATGTACACAACTAACCATCATTCATATTGGCCCATGATTTTAGGTAAAACAGAGTGCTGATGTAAATATTGGCCAAATGAAAGTAAAAGGAAAAAGAAATGAACAAGGCTGAAGATAATGGGAGTTACATGGATTTTAGCGGCCTTCGAATTTGTCTTCATCTCTACCGCTAAACCTTTCCTGACCAATAGCACTCAATGTACCCTATTGCATCGCAAATGGATCCTCCAACCCCGTCTTCACAAAGCCTTGCATAAAAGAAAGTAAATGATGCTCAGCCATATGACCTCATTCATGAAGAAAACAAAAGAGTTTAAGTTAATTGCAATGGTGAGGACAAGGAATTATTGTTCACCCATCCAACTAGATTTTAATATCTGAATCAGTTACATTGTTGATGCAAACATAGATCTGAACATGGAAACTCTAACTAAATTTCTGTCATGATATGCCAATAGTGTGTCCACTGACCTAGGTATAGGATAGTGATTTCTGATAGCATAGAACCCCTAAGTTCATGAGTTACAATTTCCCATAAAATGCAGATAATAAATTATAAGATGAAAAATAACCATCATGAAGTAAATGGCAATACTAGGCGTAAGAATCAATTATTACAAGATAGGAAATCAAATACTCAAGAAATAAGATAACATTACAAGGTTGCCTGTCCTCACCAATACCATCGAATGTACCCTGTTGCACTGTGAATCGATCCTCCAACCTCATCTTCCCTTAGCAAAGGGTAGTAACTAACCAATAGGAGGGGAGGCACCAGCCTCTCCCCTCCCAACCTTCAAACTCTTACTGACCTTCTAACCCTTCCAAACCAAGAGATCCATCCTACAGAATATCTACATGAACTTGTCATATGTACACCTTCAAACTCACAACTGGACTTATGGATACACAACAAATTTCAAAACTCGATTCACTAGTGCACTTTTTTGGGAAATTTTAGTTGCACAAAAATAAAATTAATTTGCATGTATTGTAATCAGATTTCACTAAACCTAGAGTTTTTTATCATTAATAATAGCACTCCAAATCGGTACTGATTTTCAATTTTATTGATAGGCTAGGGTGATAGTGCAGGAAGGGTGGTATTCTGGTATTTATATATAGCTATGCAAGTATTTTGAATAATTCCTCCATATAAATAAGGATTGCAAAACTTGTGAACCAAAACATAATAACCATATGTAGAGTTGTTTGTTTCTAGTTTCTTTGCCTCCATACATAGAGGCTTCGCTTGCATCTTCTACCAAAATAATGATGGTCATATTATCTGGCATCTTTTGCTAAAAATAATCACAACCTTTTTGCCAAAAATAATCACAACTTCTTCCATTTGTAGAGTCATTGCTCGTTTTTCTTCTTAAAAAATCACTTTGCAAGTGCGTGGAGGTCATGAAAATTGGGTATGATCTTGAAAGAAATCAAAATCAATCCTCAAGTACCTAGAGGGCATGACCATCAAAATCACTCTGCAAATTCCTAGAGAGCATGACAGTTCTTTGTTCTATGAAGCATGATTGTCAAAATCACTCGCCAAATGCGTAGTATGAATGAAAAGTCTGTGTACTATGGAGCTGTAAGCTGACATAAGAAACAATTATCTGTGCTATGGAGTTATAAGGTGGGATAAGGAAGATCTCAAGTTGATTCATTGTATTGATTGTAAGCTCAACCATTGTAGAGAATATAGTATTCAGAAATGGCAAGAAATAAGCAAGTTGTGATACTTACTTAGAACCAACAGCAGCAGATGACTCATTTCAAGATCAATGCAATATTCAGCTACTTTTTGATTTAAGAAATTTTTACTTCCAAAAATTAATTGCCTTATATCTATTTTCAAAATAAAACCTAAAACATATTTTTATTAACTTATAGATTTTCTCAAAATAAAATTTAAAATATCTTTATTTTAATACTTAAAAAATAACCATAAATCACTAAAACATTTACCAGAAAGAAGAAAACACATTTTGATATTGAAAAAAAACTTGGTTGTTCTTACACAAGTCTAAATGGATTATCCTGTGTGGGCTTCTTAGTTGGACATTTAATAGACATGTTATAGCATATAGGATATCTACTTATTGCATACTAAGAAAAAAGCAGTGAATGCTCAAAACTAGAGTAATGAATTTGAGAATTTCAGGGAGACTTTTGTAAAAACTTTGAGTGGAAGTAGGACAAAAATAGAACAATTTTTTTTAGATAATTAGTAGAAATTATGGAACATTATGATAATAAAAAAATATTGTACAACAGTATTGTGCCATAAGTACATTTTCTTGGTAAATGAGTGGAAACTGCAAGTTAAATAGTTCTATTACAATAACACCATAATATGAAGAAACATATTCATATCACTTTTTCATTTGCTGTGTACATGAAGGCAGTCAATCACATTGAACAAGCTATTTGATTCCAATAGTTGCCATGTTGCTAGATTTTGTGATCTGTATAACAAATAATTAGTTATAATAAAATGGTAACATTGTGACCTGAACAGAGGACATATTTGAAATAAAAGATGTTAAGGCATATGTTGATGTACCTTCCATTTGTTAGCTGACATGTAATAGTTCACTACCTTCATTGAGTGTGAACTTGTTGTGAATTTGGAGGTCACGTAACATGTATATAGTTGTAGCTTTCTTTTCCAAATATGCTTCATGTAGTAAGTCATGTAGTAAAGGTTGTCTGATAATGCAATGCACAATGTTATTTGTAATAGATTCTATTACAGCATTTATACAATGCTTGTAGATGAAAGGGAAATTATTATTGCATTGTGAACAGTAGATTGTTCCATTGGTTATCAGTATGGATGAACTGATTGGAGAGTTAAAAATAGCACAAACAGGTTCGAAAGGAGTTGAATATGAATTTGTTGCCATCAAAATACCTTTGACCTGTTTATAAAATATTCAAATGTTAATCTACACTATTACATATGAAATACAAAGTTAGTAAAAAGATCATTATTGTTATACTTACAGCATAGGTAGATGTAGTTAGTTTTCTCAGATTCTTTACTACATCCGTGTTAAGTTTAATTATGAATGTTGACTTTGTTGCTCTGAATATTTTTTCTTTTGTGTCTTTCCTTTTTGTTATATTCTTGAAAAGGATTAGGGGGAACTCTCCTTTTTGCAATTGTTCTTCCATTGAAATAAAATATTGTTCGTATGTGTCAAACAATTGCAACTGCAAGAGACAAATTACAATAATTATATAATGAAGTAATGCATGCTATCTATTGAAAATTACGAATAAGTAATATGCAAATACATTGTTTGTATGTGTCGAACAATTGCAAGTGCAAGAGAAAAATGTTATATATTTAAGTAATGCATGTTATCTATTGAAAATTAGGAATAAGTAATATGTAAATACATATTGTTGCATTATCATTTTCAGAATCTCCATCTTTGATATGGAGTATGTAATGCAATCCAACCTGTTTGGCAAGTGTAATGGCTGCACCGATTGTACCAATTGGGTAAATTTCTTTTTTGTTTAGAAATTTCCTAATGGTTATATCGGGAATGAAGAAATATTCTTTGAAAACCTCAGGTGCAATTTCTATGATACTTGATTCATTGAGCAAAATTATTTTGTCACGCACTGTTGGGTTGTGTTATATTCTTTCCACGACTAACCTATGGGGGGGTCACAGGGGGGCGGCAGCCCCCCCTGTTTGGGGGGTTTGACAGGGGCAGGTAGCCCCCCTCTACGGGTTCTGGGGTAGCACCCTGGGAATTTTTTTTTTGGACCCTATATTAGGTTGGGTGAACCTACCTATGGTTTTCGATCCATGGTTTTGGACGCGATGGTTTTTCGGTCAATGGTATTGGATGCTTCGGCATGTATAAATATGTATTGTAACATTGAAAGGAACATAATTAAAAATCAAGCTGGTAGT
>APFE030300764.1:80472-111639 GCA_000404065.3 Pinus taeda | reverse complement strand
GAAGGTTCGTTATAAAAATTGTGTTAGTAAAAATCTTATCTTTACATGTATGTGGAATTAACTTCTCACACCACCATCAACTTTAGTTTTTCTAAAGAATTCAAATGATATAAATTTTATCTCAATCTAACCTTTACATTAATGTTATGCCCTCCTAATATTTGGCCAATAAGATTGGGCCACATCAATATTAGGCTGCCCTGTAGTATCCACATGCCACCCAACATAAAAAGTGATTTCAACTTGACATGCCACCCAACATTAGAAAGTGATTACAACTTGACATGGGTCCATGTAATGGTAGTATTGCCACATTACATCCACATGGGACTTATATGTCATCATGTTGCAAGTCCACATTATCTTGTGTTACTACATGAATTCCATGTGGTCACTTCCATTTCATCTTCATCGCAAACCCCATAGGGCCTCCTCATATCTTGTGAAGTTTTTCTAGTTATAATAAATTTGTGTGAGTCTCTCTCCTCACCGTCTCACTTGTTATAGGTTAATAGGTTACACAATGTAACGATGGGAATATTCCTATGATAGGCTTTCCATGGTAGAACCTCAAATGCTTTAGCATGGAAACCACTTTAATCCAAAGAAGTCGCATTATGCACCGAGGAGGGGGGTCTGCAATCACTCTCAGCCATTGCTGAGGGAGATGTGGTTTGGAACTAATCCCGACTATGCCGCTTTCCCTCATTAAAAATAGACCACAAGGCCCCCGCATAATTGATCTCAACCATCCATTTACCACACGGTGATATTCTGCAATCACATAAAGACGTGGTTGTTAAATGTTAGTGGTGGCAAGGTTCATGGCAAAAATACAACGAGATTGAGCAATCTATTTTTAGCTTACTGCATGGCTTAACAATGGGATACATAACTTGGTGTTGTGTGGTGAGAAGTCTTTTCAATTAACAGGTTAAACAAATGAAGTCTTTCTTGACAACTATGGTATCATATAGTACCATCATTTTGATTATCTTATTCACCGTGTTGAAGAACATCGTCTAACGTGCTAGTGCCTTTTGGATTTTCGGTTGAGGTCAAAGGGTTAATCCTATGGACCGTTATGCTTAGCACTAATTGTTGGTAATTTTTCGAGAAGTAAGGTTATTTCCCTCACTGGGGCCCTTAGAGAGTTTGTAAAGTGCCAATGGCACTACATACAATTGAGCGCCAATCCATAGTCTTGATTTCATATGATAATTGTATGATTTCCCTACTGGGAGACATATGAGCATAATTGATGTAGGGCAATAACTAGGGTGGTCCATTATTTATGAATCAAGATTTTCATATGGAGAAAAATGAAGTATGGATACATTGTTGTTCACTTCCATCATTAAAATAGCACTAATCATTACATCCTAGCACTTCATTTGCACTATAAGTAGACAATATAAATAGGGTTCATAGGTATGAGAGAAATATTTGTAATTCAAGTATTTAACACAGTTATAAACCTATGACGTAGTCTCTCAATATTAAATTTTACACTAAAATTTAGAAAATCAACAATAACATTTAAAGTATCCTCTAATCATACATTTAGTTGTTAACTACATAGTTAGTTCATGCACTAAATTTAGAGTTATAACCAATGGAACTACTTAGTAGAATGTGTTTGATATATGTGATAGGCATATTCTCTTTTAACCATTAGATTGATAGTTGAAAAATAGAAAGTGAATTTTAAAAAACTACTGCAGTTTTGGAAATTGCACAATCAAAATTATTAATTCTTTTAAATTGATTTAAATACCTGTATATATAACATTTTTAATATTTTAGAAAAATAATGTTATAATTAAATAATATTAAACGTGTTCTTTATTTATGTTTTTAGTGGTTTGTGTTAAACAATTGAAAATGAGGCAAATTGGTATTATTTTGTAGCTATTTACATTTTTATATTTATATTTTCATTATTATTATCTTAATAAGTTGTCAACTATTGCATACCCAATTGTATGGATGAAGATATTATTTTTAAATTCAGATTATTTTCTTTTAAAAAAAACAGTAATTAAATATTTATATATTTTAAAATAGACAGGCATAATGAACACTCAGCAGAAATTTTATCATGATAATATAATTTTTCATGTCAAAATTATTGGGAGCTATTGGATCTATATGAATAAATGGTTTCACTTACGTCGTCATACTTTCATGATGTTCCTGTCTTGCGCTTAACATTCCAAAAAACATGGAAATAAGTTGAAGTTTAACATCGGTGAGGATTCAGTGCCATGTCAACAATGTCAGGGCTCACCATAGGTGGCGGTGTTTTGGCATTACTACTTCATATTTCAACAAGAACTGCGGGCAGTGGTAGTCCCTGCCTCGACTGAAATCTTGTTGGGACTGAAATCTTTATATAAGTGTGCCAAAGCCTAAAAGTTATAGTACCAAAATACAACTTTAGTAAGTGTGCCAAAGACTAAAATTTGTAATTCCAAAATACAACTTCAAAAACTAAACTAAGGTGCAAAATTTCAGCGAATTCCGAGAATTTTCTAATATATTCCATGATGAACAGTGGAGTTTTCTAATACATTCTCATGAACAGCCGTGAATGTTTATTCTAAAGTACAAAATGTTTGACGCATTCATCGAACTTTCTAATATATTCCTATGATTAACAGTGGACACTAGGGTTTTCTTAAATAGTACTTGCATAGAATGTTTATTCTAGAATAATTAATTACAGTTCAATATATCAACATAGTTGGGCATATACACAATTTGTTTACCAAAAGAATACAAAAAACATTTCAACCATTTAGTTTATATGTGAACATAGGAATTGGACATGGTAGGACTTACTTGCCCATTATTGCAGAAAACATTTCAACCATTTAGTTTATATGTGAACATAGGAATTGGACATGGTAGGACTTACTTGCCCATTATTGCAGAAGAACATGAATTATGCAAGAACTTCAAAACAAATGAAAATGATAATGTAGAAGAATACCATCAATGGAGCAACGAAATCCATATAAAATAAGTACGCATTCACTATGCAAATAGGACTGCATTTGGAGCAAAAGAGAATCTCCAAATGAAGCAATGAGAATGGGAAACTATATAAAATGTTATATATCAATGATGAAGAATTGAAATTTTGGCGTAAGAAAAACCACACTCTAAATGGCAGAAGCATCTGGAAGTGGACTACTAGCACAAAATTGAATCACGGGTTTACTTTTAGAAAGCACCAACTATTTTCCTAAAAGCAAAAAAGAAACCACCAATTGATTTATCCTTCCTCAACTTGAAAGCAAAAAAGCAAAAAAGAAACCACCCATTGATTTATCCTTCGTTCTCATGGGTTTTCTTTCAGCCAGCACCGACTATTTTCTTGAAAGAAAAAAAAAAAAACCACCCATTGATTTATCCTTCCTCTGCTTATTCTCTCCCTCATCTCGAGCCTGCACAAACACACCCACTATTTTCTTGAAAGAAAAAAAGAAACCACCCATTGATTTATCCTTCCTCTTCTTATTCTCTCCCTTATCTCGAGCCTGCACAAACACAAATCATCGTGAAGCACATTTTGTGCAAATTATCATGAAGCACATTACAGATGAGTCTGCACAAACACAAATTATCTTGAAGCACCTTACAGGTTAATAGAAATTCAGAATTTGTTTGACTTTCTATTAGGTCTTCGGTCTGTCTTGCTGCCAGCACCTTTCTAATAAGTCTGCAAGTCTGGGATGTGTCTTGCTGCCAGTACCTCCAACCTTCAGTTAAGGTTCGAAAAGAAATATAACATTCTATACAATAGAATACAATACAATACAAACGCTTAAAGCTGTGACAATGCAATATGGAAGAGGTATCAGTCCTTGAATTAGCAGGTTTCCTGGAATTAGTAGGTTTCCTGGTTATAGTGCAGTATGGAAGAGGTATCAGTCCTTGAATTAGGAGGTTTCCTGGTTATTATGAGTATAAATTACAAGTTAGCTAACAGCAACTAAATGTTCACATCTATATGTTGAAGTTCTGCTTTTCTAGACCCTTTGGGGCCAGAAAAAAGAGATATAATACTAGCACTGAAGTGGAGTGAAGATCTATCAACTAGGTATCACAAGAACCATTATGACCTTAAAGAAGCTTTATTTGAATGAAGATGCTAAACAGAAATGCACAAAATCATTTAGGAAGAGGGTTTGGAGATACAAAGTGATCGAATTCAGCCCTTATGCTCTGGATTTTGTGTGAAGCTTTATATTCAATGGCTTAGTTTGCTCTTTCACGGGGGGGCTGGATTTTGTGTGAAGCTTTATATTCAATGGCTTAGTTTGCTCTTTCACGGGGGGGCTGGATTTTGTGTGAAGCTTTATATTCAATGGCTTAGTTTGCTCTTTCACGGGGGGGCTTTCTGAGAACCTGTAAATTTGACAAAATGCACTTTATAATGCACTTTATAATATAATTCAAATAAGAGAAGCATTTTGAACTTATAATGCACTTTATAATTTAATTCAAATAAGAGAAGCATTTTGAACTTTTGAAATAGGAATTCAGTCATTCCAAATTATCATCACCATGATAAACTGGCTTGCATAAATTTAAAACTTGCCTGTGGTTCATCAGTTGTTTTATGATATAATATAATTCAAATAAGAGACTTTGGATGGCATTTTGAACTTTTGAAATAGAAATTCAGTCATTCCAAACTATCATCACCATGATACATAAACTGGCTTGCATAAATTTAAAACTTGCTTGTGGTTCATCAGTTGTAAGGGGCACCAATTTTGGGCTTTACCTCCTCCTCCATTTGCTGTTGTAGCTTTCTCATAAATTGTTTCTCTTTCACTTGGCCTCTTTTATGCAAAAGAGAACATGTTATGTTTCTCAAGGTATGCATAGAGATTGGTTTATTGTGAAACATATCACTGCCCAATGACTCCAGCAATAATTGTATAACCATGTCTAAGTATAGGTAGAGGTACAGTGTTGGACATATGGTCATATCAACCCATAAGTGCATTATTTAAATTGATTGAAAGGGTAAAGAAAAGGATATTATCATAATTATGTTTCTATCTCTATTAGTGGTCTGAATAATGGGCAGGGAGAGACACTATTTCTGATAAACATATTTTATTCAATGCCTGCCATACTTAAAAAATAGGCACTTAAGACGAGATAAGCAATGAACTAGAGTATGCATTGCTTTGAGAATTTAACATTCACACAAATTCTATATTTGGAGCCAGATACAGTCTCAAGTTTACAGCCTACATTATCATGAAATTACTGGAATGTCCCTATATGTTGTCCTTCCCAATAGGATAATTATTTTCTTTATCCCATTATAAAGCCAGCCATTATTTTGCAGTGAGAATTTCAATTTTTTTTTGTAGCTCGACAATTTCAAGAGCATTCTGTTCATAAGATATAATGAATCGTTGATTCTAAAATTGAAATGAACCATCACAGAATATTTTGATCTACGGAATTTTTTTTAAGTAACAATCTACATGGTCCAAAATGAGCGAGGAAAAGCCTATGGAAAATTGTTCAGATGCTGAGATGAGATGAAATTCCAGTCTAGAAATGGATATTGCCTTCAGAATATATAATCTTCAGATGCTAACATGAGAAGAATTTCCTGTCTTGCAATGGATTGCCTTCAGAATAAATAGAATAGACCTCAAGTAAAATCTTAAAGATCGTGTTTTCGATTAAAAAAAAAATAAAAAATTAAGATTCATAAACCACCAAAAATATTTCAGAAAATACTGAACAGAGAAAAAAACAGATATGTGATCAGTAATTACAGGTAAAAAAATTGCCAGCTGGACAGTGGACTAGTGGTAGGTAATGAAGTGTTCAAAGCACATTGACCCAAGTTTGATACTCATTCTCTTCTCTCTGGAATGATAATTTACTGCAGTTCCCAAATCGGTAAGCTCTGTACTGGTAGCAACAGGGGGCTTCTGGTTGAACTGTTTTTGTTTTAAAAAGAATAAACTTGAGAAAATTTTATTGCAAAACACAGCTAATGTTGGCAAATCATTATGCATACAGAGAAACTGCCTCAATCTGAAAATGGGATATAGACATTTCAAATTCAAGCCTAAGAATATGAACTCTAAAATTGAATCTCACAATTATAAGAAATTAAAAAAGACTAGGAATTAGCCTTGTCAACGTAAATTTGAATTCACGATTTCTGGACGAAGATCACACTTACAAAGGGAAAATGTGTTTATCCCCCTTCTACATCATTACTTAGATACATCAGCATTGTTGCAACTCTTTGGCTTCGTTTCAAGTTGAACTGCACAACCAAATATGTGTTCTCAGCATAAAACAAATTTCTAGAGTGCAGTTGGAAAGAAATATTAGTTTGAACATCTATAAGTAATCCAAAACTTCAAAACAGTAATCCAAAACTTCAAAACAAAGGCTACCGGGACATTGGCTAACTCATAAGGTCATACCTCATCCGAGAAATAATCATGATGAGATTTATAAAATTCACCTTCCCCATACGTGTGTTCATGTACTATCACTTAGATATCCGGTTATGGAACTATATAATAATAAAACGGATTGCAAAGATGAGCTGTATATAACTAACAGAAATACAATCTACAATGAGACAAAAATGGTTACATTAAAATTTAACTGCATACCGTAGAACCTGCACAAGTTGTCCATTTTCTATTGGTACTTGAGAATAAACTGAAATGCGCTTCTCAATTACCTTTCAGATAACAAACAAAATGAAATAAAATCAATCAATCATTTGTAATGTACAGAAATTGAGGACAATTTCATCTCTGCTTGGAGTAATTTATAAAACTTATGATCAAATTTGTACATTAGTACACTTTGTATTTCATCTTTTCTCTTTTTGGGTGACTTTGTACAAATTGATCACTCACCTACTTTATTATAATCTATCATACTTGGTCAAACATAATATTCTCTTGCAATTTTGCAAGCCTATATATATCCAATACAAATCACTATACAAGTTGTTTACAGTTCCAGCAATCTCTTCTCTCATGCTTGCAAACTTGTCTCCTTGTTTGGTATCCTTGCATTGCTGTAACTGAGATCATATCACCTATAATGTTTTAGGCTTGCTCTCATCGCCTAACTAGCAATGACCACACTTGTTTACAGTTCCAGCAATCTCTTCTATCATGCTTGCATACTTGTCTCCTTGTTTGGTATCCTTGCATTGCTCTAACTGAGATCATATCACCTATAATGTTTTAAGCTTGCTCTCATCGCCTAACTAGCAATGACCACACTTAAAAGCCTCCAGAAATGAAGTTTTGGCTAAGGATTATTGGTTTGCATTAACTTGTATTGTCTATTGGTATCTTTATTAATGTAGATGGCAGGGACGGAGCCCTTAACAGCTAAACAGTGTGTTGCATGCAAAGAATGTAATTTGGCTATTGCTTCATTGAGATGTTGCTATGTCATAATTTTTTGGTCAAACTTTATCTTTTTCGTTGAACGACGTCTTAACAACCTTGAAATATTTTCCCTACAGCTGAAGTAATAAATGATTTTGGAGAAATATCTATAAAGCAAAACTGGGAAAAGAAGATCAAATACTGAATAGCTACAATGTCAAAAAGAGATTTATATGATGAATAACCAAGAGCAAATGCAACTATGACCTTATTCACATAGTGGATTAACTTGTCCATTTGGCTGAACCAAGAATCCGCATATAGATATTCAAAGTCATTTCCCATTGTCCACATAATATGATTTGTACGGGTAACATTAGCCTGCACACAATCAGGCAAAGTCACGATATCCAATCAATGAAGTAAAACAAAAAAAATTATAAGAATGCGTTAAAGTAGTTATTCATACTTCTCTGAGATGGAAAATTGAATTTTCAGACAGTTTATTCTAGATGTAAAAGGTGAAGTGAATGAACTATAGAATTGGTCTAGGCATGATCATCCTAGCATCTATTGCATTGCTATCAAAAGCAACACCAATTACCTGAGTTATTGCTGCTTCGACAAAATCATGAACACGTTGTTTAACATTGTTGTCAAAAAGAAGAGCATCATCCTGCAGTAAATTACGCACGAACATGACTTAAATAAAGAGATCACTGGAATTAGTGTGCATATTCCATTCTGCAATTTACCCACCGAAAACTTACCTGAATTGGAGGAGAATTATCATCCCCATAAAAATTTACATATCGAAAACGATCCGGAGGATTATAGTGAACAGGATATGCATCAGTAAATATCTGCAATTAAAAGAATTAGTGATCAGAATACCATGTAAACAACATAGTATTCTTGACATCTCCAAGAAACCTTCAAGGGTGTACGACACATTTACAAGACTATGTGGTTACCTGAGCAGAGGGGCCAAATGTCTTGGAACCCTGCCATACAACCTCCAAGGTCTTCTGATTTATTCGGTTTGCTCTGTCCTGGTAGTCGATCCGTGCAAAAAAGAGAGAGTCGAACCCAAGCTACAAATAAAAGAGAAGAAAGAAATGCTATTATTAAACACATTCGAAGTGCAAACAGTGCCAACCATAACCTGGGAAACTGACCCAAGGATTTATTCAGATGTTCATGCTTATTAGCCGGAAACCAATGGAGGCTGAGACATTGACATTTGCACTTCTAGACTATTATTGCAAAGAACCAAAGGTCCATCAGCTCTATGACATGCACTTATTAACATGGATGAACACCGATCCCAAGATACGATTACTGATTTAACTTAAAAGGAAACCCTGTCACCCTACACAAAACAGAGAAGCGCATCACCTATAACAGAAATATGATTGTCCTGCATCAAGAATATGCCGCAAATGTCAAATGGTAAAGACACTCTGTTGTGTGGTATCTGTTTTGCATAATTCTCTAAAATGCAGATAACAAAACCAAACTAGTTGCAACTCTAGTATGTGCTAAAGTAGAAGGAAACAGAGTTCTTCATAAAAAATGACAACTAAGAAAATAATGGCAAAATCATGATTTCGATTAACAAAGAAGTATCATAATTCTAAAGAATATATTAGGAGGAGCAATGGCAAAAGACAAAGAGAGCTCCTCAAACCCAGTAACATATCTAAATTCTATTTATTGCAATATCAATAGCACTTCCAATATCATAAGACAGACCTCTGCACCTAGCAAAAAATAAACCAACTTCAAGTATGGCCACCACTGCCCCCACCACCATAACACCTACCCTACATGCAGTCCTCATGACCGTTCCCCTCGTGACCGTTCTCCCCTTGAGCAAACTGACAAATGACCCCATTTCCAAGCATGACAGTTCTCCCTCGCCCTACTTAACTTGAGCAAACTGATAAATGACCCCATTTCCCAGCACGAGCGTTCTCCCTGCTATGGCCATGGGTAGCGTCAAGGGGTAGCATCCATCAAAACTTTTGCATCATCCATCAGATCACAAATGGTTAGTAGAAAATAAATTTTGCTATATTTCACACCTCTCACACCTCTGGGACAATGATCTTGTGGGATAGGCTGACCAATTACTCTATGGCTCTGGCTGATAAAAGATTTTGAATTGCACCTTAGGCACCTACAAAGTCCCTGGATGTCCCAAAATTCCATGTTTACCTCTGCGATTTTCAGTCCATTGATTTCAATACATTGTTCCGCACATTGCCTCCATGCCTAGCAGGCGATATGAACCCCGGGGATGAAAAAAGAGCAGCAGCGATCGATGAGAATAAGGCTTCCGCGATTAGCTCTTACCCCACAACAGTTATGAGGGGATCACATTACTGAAGACTTTTCCGACGGAAAACCCTCCATTTCTGCCATTCCTCCATCAGCCTGCATTGGCTTTCACAAGTAAGTGAAGCAGACTATACTACGTATATTCATTTGATTTCCTGCGGTGAAATCCAATTTTGAAGATTTAATCTCTTTAAATTTCCGGTTCCTGCTAGCGTTGAGGGAAAAAAATTTCTAGCCTGGAATGGTGGACATATCTACATATCTAGCGATGTGGTGGGCAATGCCTATCTCAACCAATTCAGACGAGACTTCGCGGATTCCTTAGGAGCAAGGGTAGAAGAAATAATTTAGACGAGACTTGGTGGATTTTGTAGGAGTGAGGGCAGAAGAAATAATTCCAGAGGATTCATGTTCTTAGCTCTCTTAGGTCGTAGTTCTCCAGATGCAGAGGAAGAAAGCGGGTTAGGATGTTGCGCTCATCACTTGGAAGATCTGGTTATGACCCTGGGCGTCTCAGCTGTAGAGGAAAGCTACCATGTGAAGGGAAGTGACGACATGTGGAGGAGGCAGGTGTTGACGTTGTAGGTGGCGAGGCAGGTTTTGAGGCTACAAGACAGGTGGCAGCATAACTTTGTATATACAAAACAAATGTCACGTTAAGTTCGTAAATTTGTTAAACTCGATTCATTGTTGGTTATCCTAAGTTTTAAAGAAAATAATCGTATAATGGATACAGAAGGGCAACCAAAAACTTTGGATATAGAAGGGGCAACAAAAAACTTTGGATAAGGAAATTTGGCTCGGAATAGGAGGAGGGAAAAACCTTGGACCTTGGATATGTTATGGATTGAAAACTTTGTTTTCTTTGGATTAAAAAAAACTTTGCATAAAATAACATTAGTCACTGTAATGTTGCCTCGAGGCCAGTGACGTTGCCAATAAGAGGTCCATCGGAAAAGTTTGGTTAAAATTTCTGTGAAACGATATAACCACTCAAAAACTTTGGTTAAATTTTAGTAAAGCGATTAGTCAACCTAAATTAATATGAATTCAACGATCGATCCATCGCTATAGTCCCAGGGAGGGACTAATAAGATATAGTTAAATGCAAGACAGCCTATGAGATTTTACATGCAATAAATCATCCGATTTCACTTACTCGCGTGCAGCTCCTTACAAAACCATTATAAATTTGGATCCTAATGTGATAAAGGTAAAAATCTGTCGAGTGCTGAAGAACTATCATAAATTATACAACTTCATATTAAACGCTGAGCAGGCTTTAAAAATTCAACTGAATGTTAACTTGTTATTTGTGTTATACCTTTTTTTCATGCATCATCTGTTATAGTACGTTGATGAGAATATCCTTTCTGATTTCACTCGAATATTCCTGTAGTGGATGATGCACGTATTCTCAAGCAATGTGGCAAAACCCTCCTTGCTGCATCAATGAGTAACTGGGCTAAGTTAACAGGAAGGAAGTACTGGATTGCACAGTGCTTCGTTGCTTTCTCTAAGGATTACACTGCACCTTCTTTTTTGTGGTAGGGGTTTGAGTTGTCCAGGGAAGCAATTGGTTTCCTTGCTTGGAAAACAGCTACGTGTATTGGGCATTTCAAATCTATTTCCTCCTAATTGAGAGCTTCCTGATGTTTAATATCATTCAACAGAGGATGCATTTCTTATGCTGGATTGGAGCCACCATTTAATAGTGGAACGCTCTCTGCGCTGCCTTGGACTTTTTAAAAGTAACATATAAAATGAAATGGCTAAACGCGTGCACGGACCTTGAATCTCTAGCTAGGAACTTTCTTTGTTTTGGAAAGCTGGGATTTTTAAGTTTGATAATACTATTTAGTAGCAACCGAATGCTCTGTTCGGATGCCTTTTGCTTTTAGAAGGCAGGCAAATGGCTAAATCACACATAGGGGTTTTGAATCTCGATCAAGGGTTTTTTTTATTGATTCCAGTGAAGTTCTTCTGCCATAGAAGAAGATTGTATAGTCTTTATTGACAAGGTGTTCTATGGAATAATCATGGTTGAATTTAGGGATGCTCTACCACCTTATAATGTTAAGGTTGTTTAAGTAAATTTGACTTTGTCAAGTTATTGATAGTTTGAATTCCAAGTATACAAACATTTATGATTTTGCCCATGGTATTAATGTGAAATGTAGCTTATTTATAGACCAAAAAAACTCCATGATTATTCATCTTGTTGGCCAGTGAAAACAAGCAACTCTGTCTTTAGACACTACCATCTACCTGGATACGAGATGTTAGGATCACAGAGCGTGGCAGTGTCTAAAGACACTATTGTTTGATCTCACTGCCCAGCCAGCCAAATAATCATAGAGTTTTCCAGTCTTTAAATAAGCTACAGCAGAGATAAATATTATGAACAAAACCATAAGTGCCCATAAACCTAGAGCCGAAAACCACTAATAACTTGACCTAGTCAAGTTTACTCTAACCACCATAACACTTAAATGATAATTATCATAAATAGATAGATACCGGCCTTCGGAAAGTCGTGTAAAGAGGAATTACAAATTTGATGATCAAAATGTTGCAGGTAGATGGGTTGATGCAATGCTATGTGTCTTTCACGATGGTAATGGGTTTTCAAATCAGCAATGAAGGTCCTTTGGCATGATGAAGGTCTCTTGAAACGAGGGTTCATTGCAAAAGTTCCACGAATTGGGAATTACTCCCCACTGTGGCGGGCCTGGGCAGGAAATCACAATAATCGAATGATGGGATTTGAATGCTGTATTGTTTGGAAGTATATTATAAAAACTGACAAAGTTCCTTGCATATAAAAAAAACTTGGAATTGGAAGTCTTTGTAAAGTGTCAGTACAAAGTGCGAGTATACACAAATAATTGAGATATTTATCTTTGTAATGCCTGCCAAGTATTTGTGACTAATCACTACTTGTTACATATAGAATTAATTAATTGCTCAAGGGAGGTTTATTAAGGATAATTTTTTAAAGTTGTTTTTAACTTGTAAACTGTGTAAAATATATCTTGCAAAGCCTTCTAAGTGAAAAAGCCTTCTAAGCTGATAAGAGACACCATCTTATTATCTAATGCTCAGTCTATATGCTCAGTCTATATGGTGAAAAACCATTCTAAGTAAAATGCAATTTGTTATTAGACAGAGAATTTGGTGAGGTGTGAATGCCAATCACTACTTGTTGCATATAGAATTAATTGCTCAAGGGAGGTTGATTAAGGATAAATCTTTAAAGTTGTTTTTAACTCGTAAACTGTGCAAAATATATCTTGAAAAGCCTCCTAGGCTAATAAGAGACACCATCTTATCATCTAATGCTCAGTCTATATAGTGAAAAAACCATTCTAAGTAGAATGCAATTTGTTATTAGATAGAGAATTTGGTGAAATGTGAATGCCATTTTTATATTGATAGTGGACTTTGGAATATTTTAGAATTTTTTAGAATTTTTAAGGATATTAGCTAAGTGAACTGTTTGGTGTGATGGTTATCTTATTTTAGAATTTTAATAGACAAATAAAATTAAGTATTTAAACTAATTTTCAAAATATCTCAGAATCTGCGATCTAATTACCCTAGAATGTCACAGAAATATCACAAAGTAACCCTCAAATGTCACAGAAATATCAGAAGTAACAGGGAGAAGAAAAACAAATGACTTTTGATTAAAACACTTCATCAATACAATAAAAAAGCAACGATGTTGTATGCCACTTCTTTTGCTGCGGTAAATTATCCCAAATGGCATGTTAGCATAGTTTTCAGATTTGGTCACGGGACTATGTCAGATGACTCAATTTGAATATGTTTTGGATTTTAAAATAGAAATTCAGAAGAGAAATTTTTAGTTATTCATGGAGTACGAGAAGTTTCTTTCATTTATATCTCTGAATACAGAAACAACCACACATTTGAAAATCATTCTGGTGTGGCAAATCACGCAAAAGAAAGGCCTATTCCATTAACCGTCCAGCAAGGCCAATCCATCAGTTGCCAGGTGAAGCAATTCTCTCAACTGAGAGAGTAAGGGGAGCAACTGAAATGGTAGAAGTGCACTTGAAAAAATTCCTTAATCACATAAATTGAGATTGTTTTGAAAATTTTCATTTTCACATTCACATGTTCTGAAAATTTAAGAACAATGCTCATTTGAGTTGGATTTTCATCAGAACGTAGGACTGCCCTCTTACAAGCCGAAGTGGAAGAGATTTGTATTTGAGATAACATTGCTCTGAATGTGTCTGGGTAGATTACAGCAATACTCAGCCACTCGGTATACTTAAGTTGGTAGGTTTAGAAAAAGTTCTTTTATATGTTTATCGTGTTTATATATGATAGAATTTGTCTGGTGACACTGTTTTTTCTTGTTGCCAAACAGATCAGAGTTTGAAAGTTTTAGATCGGGTTGAATTTTGTGTTTATGGACCGAGAAGATAAAATGCATACCAGGCAGATTATGATAGACAAAGGAATGTCAGAAGATACAGATCTATGATATACAATAGAATGTCAGACGATACAGATTTATGGAAAAGTAAGAACCTTTTTTCAATAAAAAAAAAATAGTGGGTTTTTCATGTTGAAAAATATGGTATTTATCCGGTTTAACTTATTTATATTATATAAAAGAGGAATTGCCAATCTTGTTCCTTACTTATTTGGATTTCAAACATTACCACTGTAACTTCTAATGTCAGGAGTTTATTTCTACACTTCAGCAAAATAATTAAAATGTGAGTTCATTTCCACATTTTTAGCAAAACAAGCCCCCATATATTATATAATATATATTTTTTATTAAAAAATATTATTTTGTTTGTGTTTATGTATTGTATTTTTTAAATTTAAATTTATATTTAAAAAATATATTTATTATTTTTTTTATCGTTTCAATTATAATTTTTTCAGAGTTAAGGGGAGAGAGAGCTAGGATATAGCTAGGTTATTGTAACTTGGGCTTGTGGAATCATATTTGTAAACAGAGTTGGCGTTTCGTCACATCAACAGATATTATGTCGACGCTTTCGAACCCACCAGTGTGTGTTTCTCGTGATGAACCACACTTGGTGGGTTCGAAACGCGTCGACAATAATCTTTTTATGTGATTTACGCCGAAGCTCTTTTTACAAACTAGGTGATTGTTAATTTTTATAGTATGTTCTATGTTTGCAACAATTACTTCAATGTCTTATTAACCCAATAACAATTCCACTTCAAATTCCAATAACAATCACAATTAACTTCAGTAGCAATCTCTCTGCATTTACTTATTGACAGTAATAGTAGATAGAACGTCATCAAGCCAATATAGTGAACACATAGATTTAGGCTAACGCTAGAGAAAAACCCCACAAGGGGGAAAACCCAACCAATCATTCATATTGATTAATATCAAATGTTCAATACAGAGAGAAGATCCAATTTAGTACAATAGTCTAAGTCAAAGTATAGACTTATCAATAAAGTTGACCAACAAGTGATATGAAGCTCAATTTGATCCAATATAATTTTGGTTAACAGTGTGTAAAAGGCAATAGTTAGCGTGCCCAAACTAGTCTAGCTAACAATAGTCAAACAACAATCAAACAACCTCGACTTAATTCGATTAATGCAACAAGAAACTTAGCCTCTTCAAGAGGTCAAAGTCAACCCAAAAAAGAGAGAAGAAAAATCAAATTTCAGTCAACTGTATGCGGTCTGGCTTGCGATCAATGTTGATCAACCCGCCTAGGATTCCTCGTTTTGTGTGCCAATGAAAGCTGCTTGCCCAAACATAATTTCTCCAAGTCAAATAGTAGCAAACTGTCCCTGAAATTCCTCGGTCAATGCTAGTAAAAGGTAGCTAAAATAGAGAGTCAATGCAGAAGATAAAGATGCCTAGAAAATCCTCGCACATGTGGAGAGAAGAAGGCTGCCTCAAGTGTACGAACCAATTATATGATGTGAGAGAAGGTGATATGATGAATGTGCCAAAATGAGGTGACCATATGTTATATTTATAGTGGTAAACATGGGGTCAAGAGTCATGTCTTTTCACCAACTGGGCCGACTTGAAGATGAAGCCGGCTTGAAGAAAGGCCATTTGCAGGTGTGAAAAAATTCTAATTTTGGAGGAGAAGGGAGATTCCATCAAGGGTAATCCAAATATGCAACGAGTCATCAAAGGAGGAGATTCCACGAGGTGGAATTAGCCCTTAGTTGCACTCTTTAACACTCCTTCTCAATTAGGGAGGAATTCCTTTGTCAACATCCATCCACTACTATGCCATCATGTCCATCATGTACCATCTCTCCAACTTGTCTTGTCTTTGCTGAAGACTGATATCATGTACCAATAAGAAAGGATCGAAAGAGTGTGGCTCCATAGACCTTGTCATCCTCACCAAGAATTACAGAGGCAAGTCCTCATGTCCAGGGGTAGAACCCCTACCATGTTTGATCCTTAGTGATAAATTTGTTGAACATCATGCATCTTAGTCATAGGGAATAAAATAGTACCTAACGTGTCTGTCGGTAGTACTAATTAACCCTAACTGATTTTCCCAACTCATTGGCCAAATGAGAGGTACTTCCCAAGAGTTCCAGACTACAAGGATATGATGTATGATGGGGTATCGATAAGGGAAGGTGAACCACTCATCCTGTTCTCACATAGCATACTTCATAGGGGAAGGTGAACCACTCACCCTATGTTCTCATGCTAGGGTATGTACTCCCTAGGGGAAAGTGAACCACTTACCCTATTCTCATATAGCTCCAAGAAGTACCCCAAGCCCCCAGGAGCTCTTAGAACTCAGTGTCTAATTCAATCGGGACCCTCATGAGAGGGTCCTTCCATGACTCCAAGTCTCTCTCTAAAGGCTAAGAACTTGGCATTTCCCAAATGATATATGAGGACGTTAACGACCTATTCATATGTATTGATATGTTCGAGGCTTACTGCTCCCCGTTGTACCATATCTCAGATAGAGTGGTACCTAATATCATTATGCTTGGATCGATCATGGAACACGAGATTCTATGAAAGGAAAATCCCACTTTGATTATCACAATAAATGATGGTGGTATCCAAAACGTGCTCAAATAGCTCACTGAAGAGCTTCCTCAACCAAATGGACTCATAACAAGTCATACTAGCTGTAATATATTCAACTTCTGTTGTGCTTAGTGCAACAAACTTTTGTTTTCAACTCATCCATGAAATTGAAGTAGATACCAAAGAGAAGCAACACCCAGATGTGCCTTTTCTATTGACCACATTGCCAACCCAGTTAGCGTCAATATAGCCAAGTAGTCTCACATCCCCAATAGTGTACCTTAATCCATGGTTGATAGTACCACGAAGATATCTCAAAAGATTCTTTGCTGCAACCCAATGTATATGATGAGGCTCAACCATAAAATAAATCAATGTATAAACAACAAAGAATATGTTTGGTCGTATGTTCACCAAGGACATCAAAACTCCCACAAGTTGTCTGTATTCAGAAGGATTTGCCAAAATCGGACTAGCAACACTTACACATAGCTTCTTTAAATTTAGTTCCATTGGTGTAGTCATTGACTTGCATTCCACCATGGCACATCTTTCTAACGTGTTCACAATATATTTTCCTTGAGAGAGGAAAATCTCACCTGGCTTTTTCCAGACCTCTAAGCTTAGGAAGTAATGCATCAGTCCTAGGTCCTTCATCGCAAATTCTAAAGTCAATTCCCTCTCGAATTGATAAATGAGAGGGTCTACACTAGTCAAAAATAGATCATCAACATACAAGACCAAAATAAGCATTATGGGAGTTTTGAGGTCTAAAATGGGCTTCCTAAGGAAATTATCAAATAATAGTGGAAATTTTAAGCATAAACACTCATTGGATGAAAAATTTGATTCCTCATCCAAAGAGTACCCATGTTGCAGATTTTCAATGGACCCCGATACATGAAAAATGAAAAATACATTAAAAAACATTATTGCAATCACGTTTTACATGTATTTCTCATTTTTCGTGTAGCAGGGTCCATCGAAAGTATGGAACATGGGTACTTCTTAGATGAAGAATTGAATTTCATATCCAGCAAGTACTCTTGCTCGAAATTTGAGTAAAACCTTAGGGAGATAAGTTGAAAATATAAGTTGAAAAAATAGTTTTATTATTTTTTAATCTTTTTACATTTTTACTCAAAATTGGTCAATCATCCCCCATGGTTGACATCATCACCTTGAATCCTATTGGTTATTATAAAGTTTATTTTGGCTGTACATTTTTCTTAGGAGGCCCATTTTAGACCTCAAAATTCCCCTAATGTGATATGTCCTTTTCAACCTTGAAGTATATGTTCAGATCAACATAGCTCCTTGTAAATCCCAACTTCATAATATAGCTATCAATCCTTTCATACTAAGTGTCGAGCGATAAAAATGGTCTTTTTAACTCCTAATTATCTTCACATTAATTTTCAACCCAGGGACGACTTTTTATTTCAAGAGTGTACTCAGTCTGAGGCGGCTATTTACTCAAGAGTAATGTTTTGCAGTATACTGCTTAAAATACAAAAGTAAATGGATGCTTGAAAGGAAATCTACTTACAACAAAAGACCTTGAAGCCTAAATCATTCATTCAGAAAAATAAGCAATGTATCAGTCAAGGATCTAGTAAAAATAACTCATCCCTTTGGAAACTGATGTAACCAAAAGTAATCAAGGAACAAATCATCAATCTAAGAACTAGACAACAGATGTCAATGCCCACTACAGTTTCAGATCATTCTTCACACCAAAGCAAAGACAATGCGAATAATAGAAAATGGAACATCAACTAGGAAATGTAACAGCAACTGAATTCAATAAGCAACAACACTTAGTCTACAAGAATAAATGCAACAATCGTGTTCTATAGAAATCAAATGGCAATCCCCTATCTTTAAAGATGAATCGAATAGCACACGGTAAATAGAACAACACTGATTAATAATAGAATATGGAACAATGCTTGAAAACCAAATACAAATGCATAATAACTTAAGACACAACACATCTTAATGGTAATCTGATCTTGGTAATCCACTTATCAGTCTTATTTATAAAGAATGCGATTGTATTTTATAATGGAACAACAACATCAATAGATCCAACAATTGCAAAGAAATATAATCTCTAAGATGAATTCAGTAATACCAATTAATAAGTGTTACAACACGGATACGCTGTAATTGAACAACAATACATTCTGTAAGGATCAACAAAGTTATATCATTGATTGAAAGAATAGCAATGTGTTACCAAATCAAGATGAATCAATACGACATTCCTGGCATGGAGGACGATATTACTTAGTTGAACATGAATTGAATATAACAGAACCGTGATGTAAAATAATAGAACATACCAGATTACCAAATAACGCTAATAAGAAAAAACACGCATAAACCAAGAAGATAATATACAGCAGCAGCAGCGTACTCCACGAGAGGCTGGGTCCTTAGCTGCCAGTGGATGCTACTGGGTTACTTCAGATGAAAAAAATGAACAACAACTCCCAAATCAGGTATTAATCATTAAATGGTGAAATCATTACAACTGTTGAAGCTTTGAGACTTATAGCATGAAACAATCCTTTCTTCCTCCTATCCTATCATGAATTCTTAATTCTAAATCCTCAATTCTCTATTCTCTTAGCCATCCCCCTCTCTCATCTCTGTTTTCATTTAAATAGAGAGATCAGAGAGAAGTTACAATAAAGATAAGTACAACATGATTCTATTACAAAATTGGATTGTTTCCAACCAATTGATTAACAAGAAGATATATTTCCATCCATCTTTCAACAAGAGCAAGGCGGATTTGGTTTTTGCAGCTGAGATATAGAGGACGACCGCAACAACAAATATGAGAAAATCATGCTCAAAGAACCCTGCGTTTCTCTCAGTAAAAGCCGAATTTGGGAAAACCATTCTTTAATAAAGTTACTTGGGTCCGTTCTGGACAAAACCCATGTTCCAGAATTTCCAAATTCTTCATCATTTGCTTAGAATCGCAATCGCAAAACTGTCACTTCTTATTCCAACGAATTTATGAGTTGGCACATTTAATGGTCAAATCTTCAATCTAGAAATTATCTTGGAGGTCAAAAATGGTGAATAATGTTACAACTAATTTAATGAAACTATCATTGATAAAATCATTCATAATCATCAATTTATTAGAAATAAAGGAGAATAAATAATATTAATTCATAAGAGCATAAATCATTATAAAATAGAAATTATATGATAAACCGTGATTTAATAACATGATAAAAGAAAAGTAAAAATGGATGAAATTAAGTGTTAAAAAGGTGGTTCGTATTCACGGCCCAACACACCCCCACACCGAATATATTGCATGTCCTCATGCAACAAAAATTGAATATGTTGCATGTCCTCATGCAACCCAAAGACAAAACCCATGTGTTAACCAAGCAAAAAAATTTGTTCATCTTAGCTCATAGAACAAATGAATTCTTCCTCACTTAATGAATATTCAATTTTAGCAATCTTGATGAAGGCATAACAATGAAGTTGCAACAAAATATGATATAAGTGACAACAACATTCATTAACCATTTTCCCAAAAACTACAAACCAGCTTTTGTTGAAATGTTGCAAGTAAATTTATAATATATGAATGCCTCTATGATCCCAAAATCAGATCGTTTTGATGCACGGATCATGAGATATAAACAAAATGGCTGTAGGTGAGAGTACATGATTTCCGAAATTTTATGAACCAATTTAAATTGAAATTATCTGGGTTTGTGTATTTTAATGATGCATCTGTGTTATCCAGAAATCACAAGAATTGAATTCATAGTTTTAAAAGTATTATGGAAATCAATTTCTACACTGAAATTGTATGCCTTAAATGAGAAAGAAAATAGAAAACATCCATCATGCGTAGCAATTCCTCCCCCTCTCTAAAAAATTAGCATGCCCTCATGCGATGCTAGAAGAAACAAATAGGAGGTGGTTGCTACTATCTGTTGAAGTCTATGCTTGGTGTAAAACAACATGGAATAAGGGAGGTGTTGAGAATGAATAATAATAGCAATGGATGATAAATAATATGAATGACAAGGTCATAAAAAAGAAATGAATGAAAGCAACACTCCCCCAAACTGAAAGATGATATGCCGCTGAAAAAGGGGAAGTGGTAAAGATGTGGAATGAAAGATGATAAATAATGCTCAAAATGGATTTCATTAAATTCTCCTAAATTCGTAATAAATCAGAAAATTATGCTATTTTACCTCAAGTTTTACCTCGAAAAGAAAAATGTCGAATGACATATATGTACTGGCAGTTGTTGAAGCTAACGAAGACAGAGTTGGTGCTGAAAGTGATGCAAAAGGTGGAATCCAGGCAAGCATATCATGTCTGAAGAATTGTTCACGTTCACGAGTTGCTCGAGCCACTTCGGTTAGTTGCAATAGTGTGGTCATGTTGCGAATAGAGTTCCCCATACTTGTCGTTTTCCTGTAAACAAATCACTATTTTGCATACAATGTTCTTGAATCCATAGTGTTAGTTTTGAATAGTAATAGATTAAGATGCATGCAAAAATTTCAATCATAATTTTTTTTGTATAGATGCAATATTAATGTTTCATCAAATCAACAAGTTATGGCAGAGTGCAATAATCATATTGCATGTTATCCCTAATGCATACATGCCCCCCTCTAGTTGGAAAAGGGAGACCACGACCATAAAGCATATGAAAGGTGGTATGCTGACAGCAAGGCACAAGAATGAACAATACAATAGTAAATGAAGGAGAGTACACATATCAATGATAGGACAGCGAGAGCTATGGTTATAATGAGAGCAGAGTGTATAAAGATAATTATGAATAAGAGATAGGACGCTTTGGATTGATGATAAGTTATGAAAAAGAAAAAGAATGACAATATGCCAAAAAGATGCTTTACTGATGGTATTTTAGCTGAAAAATGATGTGATTGATCAGAAAACAATTTCTCATGCATAAAGGTTCAAAATAGGGAAATTTTTTTAAGGAAATAACTTCTTTGATAAAAAAAGAATAAGAAAAGGGTATTATAGTAACAATTGACGATAAGATATAACTTTAATACCATAAGCAGAGCCTTTGCTACCAGCAGGCGTCCATAGCCTCGGCATGGTTGCTTTTTAACCCATATGAGCTAGGATCCTCAATTTATAAATGGAGAATTCCAGTGCTGTTCTACAGAAGAGATCAGTGTGTTGGTGTGGTAACCAGATAACCACACTGCCATTCACTGGGATGTAGCAAAAGTGATCAGGCCGACTCGTAATGAGACCTCCTGTTCCAAGGATAATTTGGCTATCCAATGGATCATAACCCTGGTGTGGTGGCCATAATGGGAATGTCACTTTGTTACAGCTTTATGAACATGGTAGGCTGGCTCGTAATGAGACCCCCTATCTTCCATCTGCGAACAAAATTTTGTTGTTATTACACATTTTTATGATAAAAAGATGGAGGCTCAATACTCCTTAAGAGTAGGGATGGTGGAAGAAGTTGAACATGTCAATAGAAAAAAATATACCCATAATCTCATTTATTACAGGCAGAGAAGATTATAACTCGGAAGGGTGGAACCAGCATGGCATTAAGATGATCAATCAATATCATGTTCAATAGAAAATAATGCAGTAAAGTAGTATATAAATAATTGTGTTCTTTTTGAAAAGAATCTATCATCAAGGAGATGTTCTGTTAAAGATCATAACGTGAATGATAATAACTTGCTTCAAAAGAACCCATAATTCTTGTCCTCATAAAAAGTAGTGTACTTCATGCCATGAAAGAGAATCAGGAAAATGTGGTTGAGATGAACTAGGAATAATCCCATAAGAGGAAGGAAGGGTTGCTCTCGAAAATAATCCCAAAGTATTGCTTTTTTGAATGAACTGCAAAAACACTCAAAAAAAGTGTTGTTCCTTGTAGGAAACAACAAAGGAAATGCACACCAAAAAGCAAAAACACACACAAAAAAAGTGTGAAAATGCAAATTCCGTTCATTTGGAAAAAGGAACAGCAAAAACCAAAAGTGTCGTTCCTTTAGAAAAGGAACAACAAAAACGCAAGTGCCGTTCTTTTGGAAAATGAACGGCAAAAATCAAAAGTGTCGTTTCTTTGAAAAAGGAACGACAAAACGTAAGTGTCGTTCCTTTGGAAAAGGAACAACAAAAATGAAACGTGTCGTTCCTTTGGAAAAGGAACAACAAAAACGCAAGTGCCGTTCCTTTGGAAAAGGAACAACAAAAATGAAAAGTGCATAAGTGTTGTTCCATTCGAAAAGGAACAACAAAACGTGAAAGTGCAGAAGTGCCATTCCATTCGGAAAGGAAGAACAAAACGTGAAAGTGCAGAAGTGTTGTTCCATTCGAAAATGAACAACAAAACGTGAAAGTGCAGAAGCGCTGTTTCATTTCGAAAAGGAACAACAAAACGTGCTGCTTTATTTTGAAAAGGAACAACAAAACGTGAAAGTGCAGAAGTGTTGTTCCATTTCGAAAAGGAACAACAAAACGTGTTGTTCTATTTTGAAAAGGAACAACAAAACGTGAAAAAAGAACAACAAAATGGACAATCATAAAATTCAAACATGCAAAAAAACAAATTAGCTGTTCACGGCATTGATGCTGAAGATATGTTACAATTTGAATGAAGCAACACCTGAAACACAAAATATAAGAGAAATAAGAAAAGAAACAACATTTTATTTAAAAAACAGTATGAAAATAAATAAATTAAGTTACAACAACTATGATATTATGGAAAAAAATGATCTCTTTGAAAAATGTTTTGGCAGCAGTGACAAGACATGAATTTTCAAATGAAAATCAATTCTTCATTTCTTCTATTATGAATCCGTTGGGTAATGAATTGGATGAAATTCCTTTGTTTCATTTAAAATTTCTTTCAAAAATCACTTGTCCATAAATTGACCTTCTTTATTTTCCCAAGACCTGTAAAAAACGAGTATCTACATGCAATAAAACATTAAATCATGGAGAAAGAGAGGTGCGCGGGCTCCCCTAATCCAAGAATTATGCCAAAAAACCAACTAGTAGTTACTCTGTAGAACAAATCCATGGAGAAAATAACAAAGTAAAATTTAGTTGTTACCTGCGGGAGAGTAGTGGCTTTTCATGCTAACCTGCAGTGTTTTAATCACAATTTCTTTGTTTTTTGTTGAAATTGAGTGATGCCAAAGCCAAATGAGAGATAATTCAGAGGTGTATCTCCAATAGAAACATATTTTAAAAATTCAATGATATGATATGTCAATTTTAGTTAGAACAACCTGCATAATAGAGTCATTTTCGATTACCCGGCTTAGACCAATAGTTGATATTTCAAGCGTAACATTTTCGTTTGATTTCAGATTCGAATGATTCAAATTGGAAATTAAAGTAGATTAATTTATTTATCTCCAATAGAAACAGGTTTTGAAGACAAGAAGATTTGATAGGTCAAATACTGTAAAGAACAGTCAGAAAGACAGAGTTTTAAGAGTGCTGATTTATGATAGACAGTCAGTATTTTGATCATAACTTCCCCATACGATATTGAAAATGACTGATTGAAATTGCATTGTAAACTAGATTCATAGGGGAATATACCATAGAAATAGGTTTTAAAAATTCATTCATTTAGGCCTCCAAAACGTATTGTCCAAACTCTATTCCTGAGTTGCCCGCTAGACATCCGGTCAATGTTTTGGTTCTAATTTTTTTCGTTTCAAATCCAAATTGAGTGATTCAAATTGGGTTGAAAAGTAGACATCAAGGGATACTTAGGATAGAAACAGGTTTTAAAAATATTCCCTTTTGGTCCCTCAAAACATGACTGTCCCCACTGTTTTTGCAGAAATTCCATCAAGGCCACAAGCCAAAAAATATGATATTGAAGCATTTTTTCAAATTGGTGATAAAAGTGAATATGAGTGTTTGCAGAACTATTATTTCCATTATAAGTCATCTATATACACAAATGAATTAAAAAATTATCACCAATGTTGATTTGCATAGCATGTTGCAACAAAAAATAACTAGTTTTACATAAAAAAAACAAAATGCATTTATTTATTCCCTTATTTATTTTATTTTTGACACTAACCTATTTTGATTTGAAAAATGAATATAACTACGTATATGAGTACTTTCAGTGGAGCCATTTTCAAAATAAGGCTTCATGTATACACATACCCAAATTTGAAAAATGCATATTAATGAATATTAGGGTATGAGAAGCCAACTTCCCTTGAAAAGATGGTGTCGAAAATTGTTGAAGTATGGAGTGATGCTGCAAACAAATGATGGCGTGAAACCAATCTTCAATATATCCTTTATTTTCTTGATTTCCCATAGTCATCATATCATGAAGTTCTTGAGCTTTTAAATTAGCTTGTTGATGCAAACTAAAAGAAACCTCATTTTCTTCCATAGCTTCTACAATTTTTGAATTTGAAACATTCTGAATCTCATTGTAAGTTTCCTCTAATGGAGCATGTGAGATAGAATGGGTGGGAAGGGTCGGTAAATTTTGCAGTTCAACATTGTAAGTATGTTGTATTGGTTTATTGCAGTGAGGGTGTGGAATTAGTTGAGCAGGAAAATGTGTAATGAATGGAGCATTGTGATGATGTGGTTGGTTGGGTTGAGTGGATAAATTTGATATGCAAGCAGGATGTTGTGGAAGACCTGGTGAATAATATGGAGAATGTGCTTGTGCTATAAGATGAGGGAGAGTAGTTATGCAATCATGAGATGAACCATGCCAAACTTGAGATTTGTGGGGGTTATATTGAGATGGACATGGCTGCCCTAAAACATGAGTATTCCATAATGGATTATGCAAGTAAGAGAATGAAGAGGAAGTGTTTTGAACCATACCTATTGACCTTGTTTCAACTTCCCCATCTCTTTGATATGCCACTTCCAAATTAGATAAGGAAGAACAACCATCTATGGTATGCTCCTTTTGATCATGAGGGAAAAACACTTCATCAAATTTTTTATTTTTATGAACCTGCAAAACATCCAATTTTTCATTTAAAGAGCTAATAAAATCAACTTTAAAATTTTCAAACAAAACATTGATTTCAGCGCTTATGTCTCCTATTCTTGTAGTAGATTTGAAAAAGAAGGAACAAACATCTCTAGAATTCATACCAGCCTTGGAGATTCCTCTTGAATACCTTATGCACAACTCACAAACATCATCATATGATAACTGAAAAACATCACCTTTTCGTATCAGATTTAAGAGTTCTAAAAATTTATCTTTGATTCCTTTAAGAAGGAGTGTTTTTAAGATCTCTTTTTCCAAATGCTTATATTTTGATTTTTGAAGGTTATAATGAAATCGATCTACATAGTCCTCCAAACTTTCATCTTCCCCTTCTATGATATTGAAAATATCTTCATTGGCCTTGCAATAGTCTTGGTACTTCTTCAAGAATATGTTCTTCATGTCCTCCCATGTTTGGATGCAATTCTCACCTAGGCTCATGAACCATTGGAGCGCTGCTCCTTTTAGAGTAAGAGGAAACACTTTCAACCTTTGATCATTAGTACAATAATCATATCGTCTACAAAGTATTCAGACTCAAATAAAAATGCATTTGGATCTTCATTTGTCAAGCCATGAAAATTTGGTAGAGAAGATGGGGGAATTATGTGCATTTTTGTCACTCCTCCTAGATCTTTGATAGGAAATTCAAAATTAGAAACGTGAGCCATTTCTTACCATAATATAAGATGTTCTTCATGTGTTTCTTCGAGGCTCCTTCTTCAAATGTTCCTGTCAATTGGTTAGTGAAATGGGTGGTGCTTACATCACCACTTAAGTGAAATCATAAGATTTGTTTTTCAAAATTTCTATATATATATATTATATATATATAGTCATTCACACAAAAATTCAAACATTTATTTCTACCCTAAGTTCTTTAACAATTATGTTGGAAAGCGGGTGGGGGAGCAAGGCTTTTACATGCTCCTGTACGCAGGTTCTTACCTTCCGTTTTTAATACCCAATTCTTTCCTAATAGGCACTCATCGAATGCACACTACTCATTTAAAAATGGCTACACTCTCCCCGGCAATGGCACCAAAATGTTGAGTGATAGAAAGGGTCTTTTTAACTCCTAATTATCTTCACATTAATTGTCAACCCAGGGACGACTTTTTATTTCAAGAGTTTACTCAGTCTGATGTGGCTATTTACTCAAGAGTAATGTTTTGCAGTATAGTGCTTAAAATACAAAAGTAAACAGATGCTTGAAAGAAAATCTACTTACAACAAAAGACCTTGAAGCCTAAATCATTCATTCAGAAAAACAAGCAATGTATCAGTTAAGGGTCTAGTAACAATAACTCATCCCTTTGGAAACTGATGTAACCAAAAGTAATCAAGGAACAGATCATCAATCTGGGAACTAGACAACAAATGTCAATGCCCACTACAGTTTCAGATCGTTCTTCACACCAAAGCAAAGATAATGCGAATAATAGAAAATGGAACATCAGCTAGGAAATGTAATATCAACTGAATTCAATAAGCAACAACACCTTAGTCTACAAGAATAAATGCAACAATCGTGTTCTACAAAAATCAAATGGCAATCCCCTATCTTTAAAGATGAATCGAATAGCACACAATAAATAGAACAACACTGATTAATGATAGAATATGGAACGACGCTTGAAAGCCAAATACAAATGCATAATAACTTAAGACACAACACATCTTAATGGTAATCTGATCCTAGTAATCCACTTATCAGTCTTAGTTATAAAGAATACGATTGTATTTTATAATGGAACAACAACATCAATAGATCCAACAATCGCAAGGAAATATAATCTCTAAGATGAATTTAGTAATACCAATTAATAAGTGTTACAACACAGATATGCTGTAATTGAACAACAATACATTCTGTAAGGATCAGCAATGTTATATCAATGATTGAAAGAATACCAATGCATTACCAAGTCAAGATGAATCAATATGACATTCTTGGCATTGAGGACGATATTACTTAGTTGAACATGAATCGAATATAACAGAACCATGATGTAAAATAACAGAATATACCAGATTACCTGTTGGATACCTATACCAATAGGTTTCATATTTCATGATGGGCAAATTCAAGTGCCAAATATGCTCTGCTTTGCTGATACAAAGATCCCATATTTCCAAGGAAAGTCAAGGTGTGTACATGCCTTCATGTCTATTAAATTTTGATGGATGGTCCAACAGTCTAATCTGGATCATGCCATGTTTCAATTTTCTGTTATAGAATAGAGGAAGAAATCTGTCCAAACTGCTTAATCTTGGCAGATCAATAGTTAGGCAGAGAAGCTAAGGTTCCCAACTGCTTAATCTGGGGCCTTGGAAGACATAAGGATAGTGCTAGATAGGAAATCAAAGGAAAAAGCCAATGAAAAAGAAAAAGGCACATAAGGGTTTGCAAGTCCAAGTGCACCCTCCAAGAAGAAACAAAAAATGCTAGGCAAAATAGTTGGGTAGGTAGATGGGGTTGCAGAAGTGGTGTTCCTTCCAAGCTGAATTTTGCTGAATCAAATACAAGGAAAACAACATAATGAAGCATGTCTAACTTCCCCTTTTTCCTGATTCATCACTCATTACTAACATCCCTTCACCAGGTGTGTTTATGAGAGAGATTCAAGGTTTTATGTTGGTCCTTATTGCCTTTAAAAGCCACATTTCTTGTGCAAAGTTCTTTTCATTTTGATCTACTCTTTAAACTAAGTTGTTTTCAAGAAAACTTAGTAATATCACTCCTCATTCACCTGCTCCCTCCATATTAACCTCTAACTTTTATTATCTAACTCCCTATGTTTACCTTTCCCTACTATTATAACACCATGGTGTATAAACCCTAAGCATTTCTATAAATATCCCTTCTTGGGCATTATAGCCATATGATTCACTACCAGGGAATCAAATTGACATCTGGTCAGTTTGAGAACCCAAGCCTAACCTCTCTTCATCTTTCAGAAACTCATCTACTTAGCCAACCCTTCATTTTGCCTAAGAAACCTTGAAAAAACCCTTTTTGCACCCTTATACCCGCTCAAAAACAAAATATATGCAAAAACCCACTTTATCCGCCTTATCCTAAGTCTGGGACCCATTTGCGCGTTTATGTGAAAATTTTATGAAAACCCACTTAGCCTAAGTTTTAAATGCCGTGAGCGATTTTGCAAAAATCATTGAAAAACCATAGCTTCCGCCCTTTCCTAAGGTTTTTTCGGCTATACATGACTTGATAAAGAAATACATGACAAACCACGAAATTCATTGATATTTCGAAGGGTCCCGCCGGGCGCAAATCCCAAGGGAAATGATATTTTAATACCCACCCGACGCTGTATCATCCATGCAGATCATTGGCCCGTCGACCGTCCGATCAAACCCTTTTCATCCGATGGTTGACGCGGATATCGGACCGGCCTCGACGTCCGAATGATATCGTCCGATATCTGTCAGACGCTGACGTCAGGCCGGGTCCACGCGTCGCCCCCAAATTGTATCGGAGCCCCCTCTGACAGATTCCCCGCCGTAGCATAAGTGGTCTGATATGTTACCACCGTGGTTTCCGGTTTTCCACCAAACTGCCTGCCAGCGTCAGTGCCGCGTCACTGCCTGCGTCATCGCCGCGTCCGCAAATCCCCGTCCACCATTGCTCCACATGTCTGCCACCTCACCACCCCCGTGGACCACTCACAGGCTGCCACGTCACCCGATGACGTCATGATGACATCATCCGACCCTGACCCACCTGATGACGTCATGCTGACGTCATCCAAAAAAGGCGCGAATGTCCCAAAAAAGCCATATTTTGTCAATTTTCGCGTTCTTTTTGCACTTTTGGAAAAAACTGTTGTTGCGCCCTCTGCATGCATTTTACGACCAACTGCACCAACTTGCTCAAATCGACCAGGAGACCTTCGGCGCGCCTTCCCACCTGCATTTGTGACCCGGCCCATCGATATACCAGGTATTTATCCCTGCAAGTTTTCTCTAAGCCTGGTTTCTGTCTGCAAATAACAAGAAACTTACTTAAGGCACTGAAAACGTATAATTCACCGGTAATTTCTCTACACCCAGCTCCCACTTGAAAATTTAACGATCTAAATTCATTAGATGAGCCTATTTTAACACAACCTTCATTAAAAACCTGCATTTTCGTTCGCGCAGTCGTGAACAGACAACCCGGAACTTACATTTAATTATTGAGGAAGGTCTGTTAAAGACAAAGAGTTGCCTTCTCAAGTGACTGAAACAGTATTTCAATTGCTGTAAACTTACCCTGTTACCCTTCATTTCTCAATTCACCTTTTCACTCAGGCAGTGCTCTTCTTCTATTGCCCAGTCTAAGAAACAACAGTCTTCATACAAAACAGAGTCCAAGTAACCATGGAGACTCCAGTTGCACCGGTGGCCCTCAGTGTTGCTCCCTTAAATGCCCCTCAGAGAGAATTGGAGTGGCAGGATTTGGCAGACTTAGATTACCAAATCTCAGAGGACTCCTCATCACACAGCAAGTTCCATCTCCACTTGTTGAATGAGCTTAAGGCCAAACATGTGGATGGGACAAACATATTAGGCATTTGGGATTCCTTCCTCCCAATTTTCAGGCTCCCTCAGGTCAACCAATTCCCTGACCTGATTCATCTGAGTGCTGTCTGCTACGATCCCACTCAAAGAGCTGTGCTTGACCCTTCAGGCTCAGTTGTATTCTACATGACCCCTGAGGCCATTAGAGAGATGCTGCAGTTCAAGACTCAGAAGAAATTGGTTCCCCTGTCTTTATTGGATCTGATAAACCAAGGAGCTAAGATGCTGATAGATGCACAAATCACAAAGCTCAACCAATTGTTTATCAACTCTGACACTGTGCAGTACCCTCCTATTTTTGCTGGTTACCTCAATCAATTGGGTGTAGACCTTGAAGATATGATCAGTTCCATCTTGGGGTACAAATCAGTGGAATATATTGATGAAACTGTGCTGGTGATGATGACTATGTTTGCCCCTGGAAAAACCCTTATCTGTTATGACTATGCCACCTACATATCAGATAATATGCATGAGCAGTTCATGAACCTGTCAAGAGAGAAGGTGTTCAGATACACCTCCTACATCTACCACTTGATTTTATATTATCAGCATGAAAAATTCTCATTCATTGTCAAGAGAACGGATGCACAAGGCAATCCAAGGTTTGTAGTGTATTGGAGCTCAGTGTTTCATTGCAGAACCTACTCTCCATACACTTACTATGAATTTATAGACCTCTTCAT
>APFE030300764.1:10292-39701 GCA_000404065.3 Pinus taeda | reverse complement strand
GGGACACAAAATTATGGCTTATGGTTTCCTAGAGATACAGATCTCACACTTCATGCTTATACAGATGCAGATTGGGCCAGAAGCGTGGATGACAGGAAGAGCACAAGTGGTGGTGCGTTATTTATGGGTTCCAGATTAGTATCTTGGTTTAGCAAGAAACAGAGTTCGAATACCTTATCTACAGCTGAAGCGGAATATGTTGCTGCTACATCTTGCTGCACTCAACTCCTTTGGATGATGCAGACCTTGCAGGATTTTCAAATTACTTGTACACCACCTATCTCTATCTTATGCGATAACACAAGTGCAATCAGCATCTCAAAGAATCCTGTCATGCATTCAAAAACCAAGCACATACCAATCAAGTATCATTTTCTCCGGGAACAAGTGCTTGAACAAAAGGTCAAGTTGGATTATGTTCCTTCTAAGGAACAAGTTGCTGATATTCTCACCAAACCATTGCCCAGGGAGACTTTTGAATACCTCAGGCAAAAGCTGGGGGTTGTTGATGCATCATCTTATTGTTGAGACTCTTCTTATTGTTGGTTGTACGCATGATTCATCTGGGGTATATGCGTACATGTGCTGGGTTGCGGCACAGGTTCAGGGGGAGAATATAATGCATTGTTGGCATTATGGAGGATGTACAAAAGGAGATCATGGGAGCTGGTCTGAATATAGCTGCAATATGTCTCTATCTCTTTCTTGGTCATTCATGGTGTCTGGTGGATTATGGTTCTTCTTTTCAGATCTAGTTCATATTCAGGGGGATCATGTTCTTAGGGGGAGCATAACCCTTTGCCCTTGATGTCAAAGGGGGAGAATGTCGCTGAAGTTTTTGAGGTTTCCATCAAGTCCAAAGGGGGAGATTGTTGGCATTATGTTCTGGTATGGTTATATGTTACAGATGTTGTACTTGATGGCAACACCCATGGCATGGCTCTCAATATGATGAGAATTAAGAAGTACGCAGGAGAAAAGTTCACGGAATTTTATGCAGAGAAAAGTTTATAAATGTTTATTTCATGTGGAGAAAAGTTCACAGAATTTTATGCAGAGAAAATTTTATTTCATGTGGAGAAAAGTTCACAGAATTTTATGTAAAGAAAAGCTTATTTCATGTGGAGAAAAGTTCACGCACTTTCATGGTTGGTTCATGGTATTAGTCCAACAGTTTTTGATCCTATGGTTTTGGCCCGTGGTATTGGTCCATGATTTGAGGAAGAGCTTGCCTATATAAAGCAAAGGAGATCATTTGGCTTGGGTATGTTTTTGGGTTGGATATCTTAAGATCTGAAATATTGGGTTATTGTTTCAAAAGCTCGATCTATATGAAAGTGAAGTGGAAAGCGAATCTGTTAAGGGTGATCTCTCGAGCGCTGCAACGGCGACAGTGCAGAGACGCCATAGAAGATGCCACAGAAGGCGCAGTGCGGAGGCGCCACAGAAGGTTCAGTGCGAAGACGCCACAGAAGACGCCACAAAAGGCACAGTGCGGAGGTGCCACAGGAGACGCCACAGAGGCGCCACAGAAGGCGCAGTGCGGAGACGCCACAGAAGACGCCACAGAAGGTGCAGTGTGGAGGCGCCACAGGAGATGCCACAGAGGCGCCACAGAAGGCGCAGTGCGGAGACGCCACAGAAGGTGCAGTGCGGAGACGCCACAGAAGACGCCACAGAAGATGCAGTGTGGAGGCGCCACAGAGGCGCCATAGAAGGCACAGTGCGGAGACGCCACAGAGGCGCAGTGCGGAGACGCCACAAAGGTGCCACAGAAGGTACAGTGCGGAGGCGCCACATGAGACGCCACAGAGGCGCCACAGAAGGCGTAGTGCGGAGGCGCCACAGGAGACGCCACAGAGGCGCCACAGAAGGCGCAGTGCGGAGACGCCACAGAAGGCGCAGTGCGGAGACGCCACAAAAGGCACAGTGCGGAGACGCCATAGAGGCGCCACAGAAGACGCAGCTGCAGAGGTGCGCGGCACCACAGAAGGTGAAGTGCGTAGCGATGCAGGCTAGAGAAAAGGAAATTGCGTATCTGTCTTAAGATCTTTTGTTGACTGATATTTTTGTTGATAAGGTGTTCTGGGTTTAGTTTACTGTTATTGTGGATATGGTTATCTGGGTGACTTACTGGTACTTGATGATCATTTGATGTTTATGGATCCAGTATGAAAATTGGATGAAACGTGGCCTTTCAGATTATGTGTTGTGCTTCAGTGTATCCAGTATGAAAATTGATGAAACGTGGTACCTGGAGGAGAGAAGATTGTAGGCCGGCGCCTACGTACTAGTACTTAAGCTAGTACAAAAGCAAAGGGGAATCTTTGGAGCATTGTAGCAGGTAGCAGCCTGCGTACTAGTAAATGGATCGGCTAGTACAAGAGCAAAGGGGGTTGTAGCTCCCGTACTGGTATAAGACTGCACCAGTACAAATATTCTAAAAGGATTTTCTTATTAAGAAGAAGATTGAGATGACTTGCAGCAGGTGGTTTTCTCCCGCATTGGGTTTCCACCTTATATCATGGTGTTCATGTGTGTGCCTTATGTGTGATGATCTATTCTATGTTACTGCATCTGTTAACTGATAATATGGTTGATAATGTTCTAATGCATTCATTGAAGATCAATTAACTTAATCATAAGAAGTTGTGGAAGTAGCATATATGAATCAGAGTTTGGAAATGAAAAAGTTTTATTAATGTGATAATACCGATTCACCCCCCCTCTCAGTATTATTTCCAACAACCACCATTTCCAAAACCACACATTGAAGTAGCTCAAACCACTTACAATGATGAGATACAATACTTCCAAACATCTCCTCTTAAGGTCAATGGTATTCACCATAGCTCAGGAAGAGTATTGCAAAAAAAGAGATTATCCTGATATCATTAAAGGACAACATACAGAAGAAGAAGATTCAAAGGAGAAGATCAAAGAACCATGGGTTGCATTTGATGAAAAGTAGACAACAAAATCAGAGATTGAGAAAGCTCCCTCATGGTTACCATCAAATCCTCCATATGTTCAAAAGAACACTCAGAAAAATGAGGAAGATTTGAAGGTCATGAAAGAAGGAGACATCCAAGATGATCCAAATCAACAAGCTGACCAGGGTTATCACAACTACATTGAAATATGGTTCTAGATAGTCACTAAGCTACAACATCACTCTCTTCCTGAAATATGCTTGAGCCTTTCAAAGTCAAATCATTTGGGCTCTGAAATCCAGGTACATGTCCAACTATACATTTCAAACCTCCACATCATCTTGTCTATTATCTTGATGTGCACCTGGCTCCATTGGAAGTATTCTTATACTTGAAAGTTATTTTGTTTTTCAAGTAGGGTAGGTTAGAAAAAAGAAAGGGGAATAAGAAGATCCCTGGGTGAAAACCTTCCTTGAGGTGCCCAAGGCAAATATCTAGGGTGAAAACCTCTTTGAGGCAACCTAGGTGTTTAAAAAAAAAAAAATAATAATAAAAGAAAAAAAGACATATTGTTCTTTGCAGATGGGTGAGAAAGACAATCAGGGAGCAAAGAGAATATCCAAAGGGAACCCTGCCTCACATATATTCATCTCCTCCACTCCTTACAATGCGTCCATCCATCAATTCTATTGTTTTTCACTTCATTGCTTCAATTTAGGTGCATATTGTGTTTTCTAATAGAATCACCTCATCCATTACCATCACCCCTGCATCCACACACACTCCTACTCCCTCTGTCCATTCATTACATCGTCCTCACAGCACCATCCAACAACATGATCAAGAAAATCTAAGGGAGACGCCAAACATTGCCAAGTGGTAATCCAAGAGCTCCACAACAGCAACAACATCAGATCCAAGAGCTCCACAACAACAATAGCATCAGATCCAAGAGCTCCACAACAGCAGCAACAACATCATATCTTCACTCACAGACACCTGCAAAAGCTAATAAACCATTAGTAGACAACAGAGGAAGAAGAAGAATGACCATCAACAACATCTTTGATCTTTGACAACTGCAGCATGGCATCAAGAGCATGGGTAAGTATCCCAGTCACTCACTCATATGCATCATTTGATCAAAAGTTGTAAAGGTTAAGAGGTATTTGGTTTATAAGTTAAAAGGTGGAAAAATGGAAATTATTTAATAAGTCAAAAGAGAATGCAAGAGTCCATAGATACAGTGTTGTTATGGCAACCATTTGAGAATGCTTGAAGAATTAAGATTTGGGGTAGAAACACCAGTTCACCAAAGACTCATCATAACCTATTTCTTGATGCAATCACTCATAGACTCTAGCAACAAAGTAAAGGAAGGAAATTACCAATAGTTGGCCCACCATAGGTTGATCAGAATTTTCATTAAGGATGCCCTCTAAAACCTTAGTATCCCTATAAAATGGTCAGTCTTTAGAGACTTACCAGTAGAGGATGACATCAAAACCCTAACCTATAATCTTAGTCCTTCTGTTAGTAAGGAGGAGGAAAAACAATAAGAAGAAGATACAAAGCTAGATAGGGATGAGATGGATGTAGAAGAAACTAATACATAGGAGCATACATAACACAAGGAGGATGATGCTAAAACAGAGGAGGAAACTGATGGAGATGCGAAAGAACAACAAAAGGAAGAAGATAAGAAAAATCGAGAGGACAACTGCAGGAAAAGAAAGACCAACTAGCATATATGGCCAGCCTCTCCTGGGAGGCCATCTAGTGTAGGATACCAACTAAATTCTATGCTCTTTACCTCAGAGAACAATGGTTGCAATTTGATATTAAAACACTAGCATAATGGAGCACCATGCCATTTCAAGACTGCAGATAGTTTATTGATCTTTGTGATCAAAGTGCACTAAATGATGGGGCCAAAATGGCTGAGTTTTACTTACATAACATGGCCTCCATAGACATGAATATTTGGGATCCTAATGCAGATCTAGGAGATCTACAATTAATGGCTTTGGAATCATCGATGAACCATAAGAAGTCAAGGGGTGCATAGATGAAAAGAATATTGGCCAGAGAGCAAAATAAACCTCTTTTTATCAGAGCTGAACAATCAAATCCCATGGCCCTAATCAACACCCATAATCTAATTGCAAATGATCCTTAACTGGCACTTAGATATATTTCTTCCCAAGAGAAAGCAATTTCACATTTTGAGGATATGTTTAGGCTTCTAGGAGTTGATAATATACATGCTTGCTAAAGGAGATGGGACACACTGCCACACAGCTTGAAGATCAGAAAATATCACTTCCCTCATAGGTTGAGAGAGGAACTCAACATGACACCTATCTATAAGAAATCAATGCAAAGGTTTAAGGTCAATTGAATAGGCCTAAAACTCAGTCCACCACTACTCCTAGGGACACTTGAAGGGAGAAAAGAAGAAGAGGAAAAGAGGCAGTGGAAAGAAGTAGAAAGGAAAGCAGGCTTCTATAAGCAAGAAGAATAGACCACAACAGAAAAATGGGATGTCAGAGAGGCTACCAGAGCCATGAAGGACAAGGACATTGACTAAGTTGCTCAAAGGATGAGAAACACTTTTAGTAGGGGGCGATGATGAGCCTCATCATCGAGTAATTATATGGGCCTTAATTGTCCTTAATTCACCTCCTAGGTTAGTCAAACCAACTATTCTCACAAATTATTGCATAGTTTTGATTATATTTTGTTTATGAGATGAGTTAGAGTTGGATATTATGCTTTGTGGTCTAAAGTGCATGTAATGCAGGAATAAAGGATAAAAGCAAGGAAAAATGCAGGCATAAAGGATAAAATCAAGAAACTATGGCAAATAGCTTGGTCAAAAATCAGATGGAACAAGGGAGAGTAATTATAGGAGGTAAATCCTCCTCATTTACTACCCCTCCATTTGAATATTCCTCCATCATCGGAGTGCAAACAACCATCACTTTGAAGACTAGAAGATAAACGAGCAAGTGAAAGTGACAGAAACAAGTTTATCAGATGTATAAGTAGAGAGGCTTAGGACCTCATTAGGATTCAGACTTCATTTGTAAAACTCTGTTTTATTTCTGAGATGCAAATACTTGTGTGTAGTGGCCAATCTAGGGTGCTAGATTAGACTAGATTTATTATCAACCAAGGTAGGTAAACTTAGAGGCACATTTCTAAAGTCTATAGACATAAAAGGATTCCTAACTAAGTGTCTACTGTGACAGGCTACAACACTCCTTTACATGAGGTTAAAATATGTTTCCTCTCACCTTAACACTCAGATCACCTAATTTATCTAACTGTCCTAAAGATACAGTGTATTGCTAGACTGAGTTTTCAATCCTCTTACAAGGATGTTATGCACAAAAGCTCTTTCTAGCTAACACTTAAGCATTCATGAAAAATCAAAAGCACACTGAATTTTAAATGCATGAAAACAGAGTCTATGGAGATGCTTTAAAATATAACGATGGATCAAATATTGTACAAGATATGGTTCAATGATCTAACAATCAAATCTTCGAGCTATCACCATAAATACCATTTGCAATAATTTCTAATCAAATCAATAAAATCACAGACATGGAAATAACACTAAACACTATGCACACTACTCAAATTCGAAAACGCTATGGAAATGAAATTAATAGTATACCAATCCATGTAGGGCCCATCCACTCTTCAGTGGCCCACTGAAGAAACCTTAAGCAACGAGAGTATTAATGCATAAACATTGTTGGAGTAAAACGGTGACTGTAATTAAGTTCTGAAGATTGAAATCACATACAAGAGTTCTGTTCTGGAACAATACACAGAGATAATAATCGTAATCGTCCTTGAAACAAAACAATGCGTATTCTTTATATGCTTGTCTCCTATCTAAATCGAATGTACATTCATTAAGAAGATGTTTCTGCTTTTACAAAAGAGTGATTTTTGGTCCTTTCTAATCTAAACCGATTTCCAAAAGCAAAACGAAATCAGTTTGGGAAACCATGGCTTTTTGTTGCCTTTGTGACCAAAAAGGCTGGGTTTGACCAGCATTGACCGCATAACCAGGAGCTTTTGATTTGCCGTTGAATCAATTTTTTGCCATGCATGTACATTCCAAATCTCGTTCCTATCCATTGCTTTGACTTTCCTGTCATGCCACGTGTCACATCATAAACCATTTACAGGAAGTCATGACATCCTGTAATCTTTTTGTTGAAAATTCCTAATTTTTGACATAAAAATTCAAAAATTAACTTTAATGTAAACTAACAACTAAATGCTATTAATTAATCAATTTCAATGGATATTAGGGGTCTATGGAAGAAAAAGATAGACAAATGATGGTGTTTCTAGAAGAAAAGTATGGCAATGAAATGGTACCAACATCTCCCCCAAGCTCAATGATTTAGCATGTACTCATGCTAATCCTGATGTGCTACCTCTATACTCTGTTCCTGCCTGTACCTCTGCTGCTTGTAACAATTCATCTATGTTCTTCTGAGCTTGAGCATCCTTCTGAATGTGGAGCTCATGTTTCAAATTCTTGTATTTCTCCTTGAGGGCTTTCTTTTGAGTATACCATTTGGTTGCCCACTTGAAAATGTCAGTTTGTTCAGCCTTGAGCTCTTTGATTTTCTCCTTAAGCTTCTCATTTTTCTGCTGGGTTTTCTTACTCTGAGTTCTCAACATTTCGTTCTCCCTCTTGATGACTTTCTCCAGCATGTTGGCCTCCATCAGTTCTTCTTTTAACTTTTCAATTTGTTTTTCTAACCTCCTTTGTTTCTTGATTGTAGGTGGTGACTCTTTTCCTTGCCTGTTGTTGCTCTCAACTTCCATTTCAACTTCCGGTCCAGGCTGTGAATGAGCACTTCTCTCGATGTCCATCGGTGCATGTGCATTTGACTCTGGTTGATCTTCTTGTGGCTGGGTCTTTTGTACCCTCCTGGATCTTCTTGTATATGTAGTGAAAATTTTGTCTTGCTCAATTTTCTGGGCAGCTTCTTGCCTCATATTTTTCGTCCTTACACTACTGCTGGGTGGAGGGACATTGCTTGACTTGCGCACAGGGATTTCTTCATCAATGTCAAGCATAAATCCCGAGTGCTCTTGCTGTTCTTGTTCATCCTCTCCACCTTTGATTTGATTGGCAACCAAAAATTCCTTCCATGGTTTTCCCCTTCTCTGCACTTCAAATTCAATTAGAATTTTAATTAACCTAAAATGATACAAGCTTTTGTCCTCATTACCCTTTTGCTTTTGAATAGTTTTGGACATCTTAGTCAAGCTCTGCAAGAGGAAATAGGGTAAACTAATGGTGCATTGCCCTTTTAAATGCAACACGAGTTTGATGTGGTATAAATAGACTATGCTGTAACGACCCTCACACGTAACAAATTTATGAATAATATACACCATTTCATCCCATGGATGCATCAACCAGCTCCTAGGGACACCCTTTTTCCAGTTAACAGATGAAACCCTCGACCTAGACATGAATTGGGTCCATGATTTTTCCTTGAATTGTTTTGTTTTGAAATGTTTTTCTCCTTCAGGGTTGATCCCCAAGGATTGTGCTATGGTGTCTTCTGAAATCCTAAAAGAGAAGTTGCCTATCAATGCTTTCTCTCCATTAAATGTAAAGGAAAACTGCTTAGTTACTTCTTCATTGCTCCCATTAAACTTCTCCAAGAAGGGTAGCCATTGCTTTTCCCTTAAAATTGTAATACAATCATCATGATACTGGGAACTATCAACTGTATTAGGCTCTACTCTATTAGTCATTTTGATAAACAAACTCCTGTTCTAACCCTTTTCGTTTATGCTTAATAATTCAACAAGGGTCTCTTGATTTGTTACCTCTGTTTTTTTTCGCTCCACTCAACCGACCTGGTAGCACCCTCTGTTCTTGGGGTCAGCTTCTTCAATGGCTTAGGCAGCAACCGGATGAATGTCCTTGAATGATGGCGGAGGTGGAAACTCGTGAGCCCAATTACTATGCTCTCCCTTTGTAGCACTTGTTGTTCTCGACCTTTTTTTTTGAAATCACAACGTTTGAATTACTAGTATGGAACGCCCTTTTTACAAATTGAGAATGAAATGGAACTTTAACAACCGACTTGACCCAATTCACTATAATGATAATAACAGAGCGTATTCATATTACAAAGACAGAGGAGTAGCTGTACTGGGTTGTATAAGTACCATCATGAGAACGCCATAAGCATGTATGGAGTATTGGAGTATGATAACTGATAGTTGTTTGCATGAGTCGACTTGGGTCGAACGATCATGTTATAACTTGGCCGATTAAAAAACAATTAATAAAATCGTTTAACAGTTGGCTCTCCAATGGTTCACCCCTGTCCCTTGCTCATTGGTACTTTGCCGATTAGGAAAATGTTGGACCGATAGTAAGGTTTGATGGCTGATTCAAGAATGAGGAGTTAATAACAAGGCTTGGAGGGTGGTGTAATAGAAGATTTAAAAATCGTAGGAGGAGTATGGGGATAGGCTAGAGTGTGTTGGGAAATTATAGGAATTAGGAATGTGACAAGGGTGATGGGTATAGGGGTATTTTTGAAATTGATCATAAGCAGTCATAGTCATCACATTTAACACTAAAATAATCCAAGAATTTAAATGTTAAAAATAAAAATTACAATAATACATTACACTTTATTGGTTGATCAAGAGTTGAGTTGGCATGCATAGGTAGGACTGATCTTTCTTGTTCAGATATGACTAATCTTCGCTGTCCATAACAAGTCCCTCTGAGATGAATTTGGATACAACAGGTCCCTCTGAGATCTGGAGAATGTTTGTGCAGCTTCTTTGAAATCTGGAAAAGAACTATATGTGTGCAGCTTCCTTGATCTTTGGTGTTGATGGAGCCTCGATGATAAGAAACCTTTGAACTCTGTTGAAACTTTGTTGAAGCTTTGATGAAGTATCTTGAGATAGCAGTCTTTAACAGGTCCCTTTGATGTTTGTTGAACATGTCCCTCTAATGTTGGTGCTGGTAACATAGTCTTCTGAACAGGTCCCACTGCATATTGCTTAAACAGGTCCCTACTTTGATTAGAACAAAGACAAAAACAACTTCTTTATTGAAATACTGAAGTGCTGAAACAAACTCTTTGAGAATTTACAATGAGGAGATGAGATAAGGAAAGGAAAACAAAAATGCTGATGCTTCTCCCCCACTAAAGCTTTGACTTGTCCTCAAGTCATTATTGAAGCGATGAATCAAACAGTAAACAAAAAGAACAAGGAATTCTTACCAGCCAAAGAAATGGTTTTCAAGTAAGAATTCCGGGTTAGAGTGTGCCAGAGTCTGGTTTTCACATCTAAACCATTATTATATATATATATATATTATATATATTATATATATATATATATAATATATATATTATATATATTATATATATAATATATATATAATATATAATATTATATATTATATATAATATATATATATATATATATATATAATATATATATAATATATATAGATATAGATATATATATTTTAAATTGAAATGAAATGAACTAAGGTAGAGATACTACAGCTGAAGGCTGCAATATCTCAACCTCCCTTTACTGAGATACAGTTTGAAGAAAATCCTCTTTGGTGACGAGCTTATGATAGAGTTTCAACCTATGGCCATTGACAAGAAAGGGGTGACCTTCTCCATCAATGGTAATAAACTTGACTGACCCATTCTCATAAACATGAACTATTTCATATGGTTCCATCCAATGTGTGGTAAATTTGGATTTATGATCTCTGAATTTAGAGTCAAAGAGTAAAGCCCAGTCTCCTTCTTTAAACTGTTTCTTTTTGATATGTGCATCATGCCACTGCTTCCTTTGTTTCTGCATTAGGAGTGTTGTCTCCTCTGCTTGCTGCCTCATTTCATCCAGCTGGTTCAACTGCTGAATTCTTTCTTGTTGTGCTTCATTAAGATCAATTCCTAAATCTGTAGCCATCTTATAAGTATGTATTTGAAACTCAATAGGAAGCATTACCTCTTTGCCATACACCAACTGATATGGTGTAAATCCTGTAGTATTCTTCCACGTGATTCTATAAGCCCAGAGTGCATCTTTGAGCTTCTCTTCCCAATTCTTTCTATTCATTTCTACGGTCTTAGTGATAATTCCTTCCAATGTTTCATTTGTGGATTCCACCTGGCCATTGGCCTGTGGATGGTAAGGTGTACTTCATCTGTGCTTGATTTGATATTTTTTTGTGATGTCTTTAACTAGCTTTGAAGTAAACTGAGTACCTTGATCTGTCACTATCTCCCTTGGTACTCCATACCTTACAAAAATTTCTTCAAAAAGGAAGTTTACCACTGTTTGTTCAGTTGCCTAGACTAGTGCTTTGGCTTCAACCCATTTTGTCACATAATCAGTACATACTAGGATGTACTTCTTACCTTTGGAAGTTGGATTGATGGGTCCCATGAAATCTAGAGCCCATTTTTCAAATGGCTCTAAGTGTACTTGAGGCTAAAGTGGCATCTCATCTGTAGCTGTTGGCCTACCCATTCTTTGACAGCTATCACAACTCTTCACATACTTCTTGGAATCCTTAAAAATAGATGGCCAGTAGTATCCAAGACTAAGAATCTTGAATGCTGTTCTTTTAGCTGCAAAATGCCCACCACACGGTTCATCATGGAAAGATTTTAAAATATCAATTATTTCATCATTTCTTACACATCGTCTAATAATCATATCATAACCAATGTAAAACAAATCTCCATTAACCCATGAGTATCGAGCACTTTGTTTGATCAGCCTCTTCTTTTCCTTTGGAGAAAAATATGGAGGTGTTATTCCTGTGGACAAATAATTGGCCAAATCAGCATACCAAGGATTCACTATGGAAACTACAAATAAATTTTCATCCGGAAAAGAATCTTCAACCAAAACAACCTAACCTGGATTTTGCAGTCTAGAAAAAAAATCTGCCACCTGATTCTCCTTACCTGGTCTATCTAACACCGTGATATTAAATTCATGTAATAATAACAACCATATGGTAACTCTGCCACTAGTTACTGGTTTATTCATTAAATAATTAATGGCAGAATGATCAATATGTACAAAAAACTCATAACCAGTTATATAATGTCAGAATTTATTCACAACAGGTATGATTGCAAGCATTTATTTTTCAGGGACTATGTAGTTTAATTCTGCAGGTGTTAGATTTTTACTAATGAAATAGATGGCATAATGAAAAGACTCCTCTTTTTGGCCTAATGAGGCACCTAATGCAGTATCAAATGCATCTGTAAAGATGTGAAATGGTAGGTTCCAGTTAGGTCCTTTTAAGACTAGTGTGGTGGATAACTTTTCTTTGAGTGTTTCAAATGCTTGCTGAAAATTATCATTCCAGTTAAAAGGTGCATCTCTGGCTAGAAGCTTAAACAAAGGTAAAGCTATTATACTAAAATGTTCAATAAACCTTCTGTAATAGCTTGCATACCCAAGAAAACTTCTTACCTCTTTTTGAGTCTTCGGAATTGGAAAATTGACAATGATCTGGATTTTTGATGGATCAACTTTAATACCTTGAGAAGAAATATAGTGTCCTAATACTATCCCTTCATTCAACATCATAAAACACTTTTCATTGCCCAGGGACAAATTAGCTTCAATACATCTCTTCAAAACATTTTCAAGCGTTAATGCATGCTCAAATGAATCACCATACACTGAAAAATCATCCATATAAACTTCAACACAATCATGAACTAAATCAGCAAAAATAGCTAATACAGCTCTCTAAAATGTAGATGGAGCATTGCAAAGTCCAAATGGAAAAACATTATAAGCATAAGTGCCCCAAGGACAAGTAAAAGGGTTTTGTCCTGGTCCTCTAAGGCTATCCTGATCTGGTTGTAGCCACTGAAACCATCAAGAAAAGAAAATGATGATTTCCCAGCTAATGTGTCTAGCACTTGGTCAATAAATGGCAGTGCGAAATAATCTTTGAGGGTTGCTTTGTTCAATTGTCTGTAATCAACACAAATCATCCACTTACCATTTTTCCTGGGCACTACAACCAATGGGGATACCCACTGACTGTCAGAGATAGGATAGATAAAATTGACCTTCAACAGTTTTTGTAATTCCTCTCCAACAATATCCAGAAGCATGGGATTCATTCGTCTCTGCGGTTGCCTCACTGGTTTGATATTACTATCTGTATAAATATGGTGAGTGCATGTTTCAGGGTGAATTCCATGCATATCGATGTAGTCCCAAGCAAATGCTTTCTGGTATTTTCTCAATAATTGAATCAATTTTTCCTCCTGAGATGAGTCTAGGTGAGTGCCAATATTCAAAGTTTTTCCTGGACTAATCTCTATGGTTTTTCCCTATGTGTTTGTGATAGATTGTATAGGAAAAATGTTCGGAAATGTTGTTTGCAAGGAATGAATGGTGCATGTTTCCTCAAAATTTTGTGCCAAAATTTCATCTGCGGCATGGTATTGGTCATTTCTCAATTCTTCAGAAACGTCAGGTTGAGAAAGGAACAATTCTACCAAATCATCATTATTATGTTCTTGAAAATCATATATTTGGTTGATGCTGAAAATAGATTGAACTTCTGCCTTATCATTGTATTTATCATCAAGACATAAATTGTGTGCTACTGCTGGTGATTGTGCTGATGGGTAAAGAGTGAGTTGTTTTCTTTCAGTTCCTCATGAAATGATCATATTACACGATATACATCATATGAATGCATCAACAGTTGCTAACCATGGTCTACCAAGGATGATAGGGTGTCCTCCTAAATTGGATTTTGGCTGAAGAACTAAAAAGTCCACTGGATACTCCCAAGAGTCTAGTGAAACAATTATGTCCTCCAAAATCCCTTCAGGAATCACTTTAGACCTATCAGCGAGTTCTAGAACAATTGTTGTGTGCTGCAAGTTTGTGAGCTGGAGTGTTTTCATGGTTTCAAGAGTCATCACATTTATTGTGGCCCCAAGGTCAATTAAGGTGTTTGGAATATGTATGTTGTTAATGATTGTAGTGACTCTAGGAATACCAGGATCAACATACTTTTCCATTGAAATGGTGTTTGTCATAAGGCCAGCTAAATGTCCAATAACATGAATGGTTTGTGGATCAACTCTTTTCCTAGTAGGCTTTTTAAGGCACAGTTCTTTGATGGCTTTAGTATATATGGGAATGTCTTTTATGGCTTGTAGTAGTGGAATTTTTATATAGACATTCTTTAGCTCATCTAAAACATCAAACTGTGGTATAGACATGGGAAGTTTTGTTTGGACCAATCTGTCTGGAAAAGGTGGTGGATGCAACGGTTGCATTTGTTTATTTTTGATGTCATCATTTGGTTTCCTTTGAAGTGGAGTTTCATTTTCATTTTCTTCGTTTTCTTCTTGTTTATCAGCTACTGGAGATTCTTTGTGAAGTACCTTACCAGACCTCAAATTGATATTTTGCAAGGGTAATGTGGGATATGAGGGTCCCTCATCTACATTGTAAGCTGGTCTCTCTGCTCTGTTATTTGGATTTGGTACAGGTTGAGCAGGGATTTGAGTAGGTCTAGGAGGCTGTTGGTTAGATGAAAGTTGTAACTGTGGTGGATTTATTGGTGGAGGAGTAGGAAATGCTTGTTGAGTGGGTTGGGGTTGATGTGGGTAAACAACTTGCTGCTGAGGATATTGCATATATGGTTGAGGATATGGCGAATATGGCTGATGATATTGTTGATATGGCTCCGAATATGGTTGGTATGGTTGAGGATATGGTTGATATTGTTGAGAGTATTGCTGAGACGGTCTCCATTGTTGTTGTGGGTAACTTTGGTGCTACCATGGCATGGGTACATTCCATGAATTCTGAGCATACATCTGATCATGTGCAAGAAATTGCAAATTATGGTTTGGGAACATACCTTGAGGTGGAGGTCTTGCTGCCATGGTCTCTTTGCACCCATAAAATACACATTCTCCATATCTGTATTAGCTGCCACATTACAATTATGCAAAACCTTGACTTTAGAGCAATGAAATATGTCATGATTTTCAGTACAAAAGGCACAAACTTGAATGTTTTCTAATGGGAAATCTTTTAAGGCATGTTTCTTTTGGCATTTTGGACAAAAGATAGCCATCATTTGATCTTCCTCTTCTTGTCTTTTCTTAGATTTAAGAGTGTCAATTTGAGTTCCTAAGGTACTCAATAGATCTGTTTTGAATTCCTCTAACAAATTTCCTATTTCAGCTCTTGTGACACTTGCTGAAGCAGATTTTGTGGCTTCGGATGATATGGTTCTTTTTCCAATTTTGGCTTTGCTCCTAGAATAATTTTCACATAAATCAGCAATTTCTTCGAAAGGTAAGGTGGAAATATCACCTTTGCCCATCAAATTAAGATCATCTAAGTATTCCTCTGAATGCCCTTCAAAAATATTGTTCGAATGAGATCAAGAGTCATGGATCGATGTTTTGATTTTTGTAAATTGTAAGCAAATCGTTCCAAGTACTCCTCTATATTTTCATCCTATTGTTGATTCATCCGAAAGATATCATCTTTAGAATATTTTGATCTACAATAAGGTTGGTATTTCTTTAGGGATATTCTTCTCATGCCATCCCAAACAGTTATTACATGCTCACCAAGTCCCATGAACCATCTTAGTGTTGATGCTTTTAATGTTTCTGGGAAGAGTCTAAGCCTATGGGCATCATCTGTGTAACCATATGTTCGACATACAATGTCAAACTCAAACAAGAATGAATCTGGATCTTCTGAAGCCATGCCATAAAATTTTGGTAACACAGAAGGAGGTGTGTTTTTCATTTTTATTTCCTCATCACGGTTGTCTTCTGGTTCGTGAATAGGAAATTTAAAGGTTGACTCTTCCTCCTCTCTTTGATCTTGTTGTTTTTCAGGAGTGGGTCTTCTTGCTCATCCTCCTCCTTCCTCAACCATTTTTATAGATTCCTCTGGTGATTTAATTGCTTGTTCAGTGTCACTCGTTCCAAAGAGTTGTTCTAGAGATTGTTGAGTTATTTTTCTACTTTCTCTTTTTGTAGAATATTCAAGGAGATGTTTCTTCTGTGATTCTTGTGCCAATAGGATTTGTCTCTCAATAAGTGTAAGCCTTTGGACTGATTTATGTTTATCCTCTAATTTTTGTATGGTGATTTCCTCAGCTGGTGTTGTGTGTTCAGTTTTTCCTAAAGGGTCTGCTCCTGGTGGTAGGTTAGTTTTTGGATGGGGGGTTTTTATGAATCTACCTTTATTATCTCTAGATCTAGGCATAAGAAAACATGACTTCTAAAATGACAATTAAAATCAAATCTATGTTGTGTTTTTGTTTGTTTTTGTTTATTTATAATTTTTTATATTTTGTTTTTTTTCGAAATCCTCTAACTGCACCTTCCCGGCAACGACGCCAAAATGTAGTGGCCAATATAGGGTGCTAGATTAGACTAGATTTAATATCAACCAAGGTAGGTAAACTTAGAGGCACGTGTCTAAAGTCTATAGACATAAAAGGATCCCTAACTAAGTGTCTACTGTGACAGGATACAACACTCCTTTACAGGAGGTTGAAATATGTTTCCTCTCACCTTAACACTCATATCACCTAATTTATCTAACTATCCTAAAGATACATCGTATTGCTAGACTAAGTTTTCAACCCTCTTACAAGGATGTTATGCACAAAAGCTCTTTCTAGCTAACACACTAAGCATTCATGAAAATCAAAAGCACACTCAAATTTTAAATGCATGAAAACAGAGTTCACAGAGATGCTTTGAAATCTAACGATTGATCAAATCTTTTACAAGATATTGTTCAATGATCTAGCAATCAAATTCTCAAGCTATTACCATGAATATTATTTGCAAGAATTTCTAATCAAGCCGATAAACTCACAGACAAGGAAATGACATTAAACACTATGCACACTATTCAAATTCGAAAATGCTATGGAAATGAAATTAATAGTATACCAATTTCCACGTAGGGCCCGTCCACGCTTCAATGGCACACTTAAGAAACTTCAAGCGATGAGAATTTTAATGTATAAGCACTGTTGGAGTAAAACGGTGACTGTAATTAAGTTTTGTAGATCAAAATCACATACAAGAGCAGTGTTCTGGAACAATACACAGAGGTAATAATCGTTCTAGAAACAATACAATATTTAGTCTTTATGTGCTTGTCTCCTATCCTATCGAATGTACATACATTATGCAGATGTTTCTGCTTTTACAAAAGAGTGATTTTTTCCCTTTCTAATCTAAACCAATTTCTAAAAGCAAAATGAAATTAGTTTGGGAAACTATGGCTTTTTGCCGCCTTTGTGACCAAAAAGGCTGGATTTGACCAGCATTGACCGCGTATCTAGGAGCTTTATATTTGCTGTTGAATCGATTTTTCACCATGCATGTACATTCCAGATCACGTTCCTATCCATTGTTTTAACTTGCCTCCCATGTCATGTGTCACATCATAAACCATTTACAGGAAGTCATGACATCCTGTAATTTTTGTTGAAAATTTCTAACTTTTAACATAAAAATTCACAAATTAAATTTAATGTAAACTAACAACTATAATGCTATTGATTAATCAATTTCGATGGATATGAGGGGTTTATGGGAGAAAAAGATAGACAATTGATAGATTTCTAGAAGAAAAGGATGGCAATGAAATGGTACCAACAACGAGATTTCTCTCTTCTTATTTCACATTTATTTGAGTAAAAAGGCATTATATGTCCTTGATCACACATTTGACTTACACTTGATAGAGTGATTCATATTTTCAATGAGAAGCACACCTTGAGTTGTAGCATCTTTGTTCCCAAGCTTGAATGTACTTGTTCCCATAACATTTGTAGATCTGTCATTTCTAAAAGACACTATTCCATCTCTTTTTTCTTTCAACGATATAATTTTTTTCCTATCCCTTGTCATATGTGTTGAAAAACCATTATCAACGTACCATACATTTTTTTTCTTTGAGCCTTTATAGCAAGAGTGCATCTTTCAATTTTCCTTTTCCAGAATTGATTATTTTGATCTTTTTGTGGTTCCCTTGGGGGGGTGGGGGGGTAGTTAGCCTGTAATCAACCAAATGTCCAAAGTTGTTTCACTTATGACATTCTACTTCATTTCTTAAATGATCAAACCTATTGTAGTTTTTCCTATAATTGTTCTGCAAGTTTATGGGATAATTGTTCTTGAAAGACCTTCCAAAGTTCCTTTTGTTTCTAACATAGGTTCGATAATTTACAACTTTATGTCCAAATTTTCACATGAATAATAAATACCAAGAAATACATTTTGATACCTAAGAGGGGGAGCCCTTTTTTGTGAAAAAGTTCTCCATGATTCTTCTTGTTGATCCTTAATCTTTTGTCTAGTTGAGAATCCTCTTTCATTATCAATAGATATTATAGCCATTGTTAGATAAGTTTGTTGTCCACCTTCCTTTTCTATTGTGGAAGAGATTGAGATTTTTGTGAATGTTTCCTTGTAGCCCAATCCTGTCCTCTCACAGTGTGGCCTTTGGTTGTTGATGAGCTAATCTAATATTTTGGAGCTATTTGCAAAATTTTGTTGAACATTCCTTCTTTTCTCTACATCCTTTCGTAGATAGACTATCTTTGCTTCTAAAGCGTCCATTGCCTTGTTGCTTTCTTCAAGTTCTCTTCTGAGAGAATCTTCATTTTTTCTAGCTTCTTCTAATTGTACTTTAACACTGATGATAGTTTCCTTTGATTTTTCATTCTTCTCATAGAGGCTCTTGGCATGTTATTTTGCTATTACTAGTTCATTTTCCAAAAAATTGGCATTTCCTCTTTCTAGCTTAATATCTTTTACAACTTTGATCATATTGTTCTGAAATGTGATTCCGTTCATATTATCTTCTTCTTCTTCTTCTTATTCTTCTTCAGGAGTTTCTTTCCTATTGTCATTAGCCATGAATAACACTCTTCTTGTGTTATTTTCTTTAGCACTATCACTTCCTTCTTCAGATGAGGAACTAGATTCTTTAGAGAAAAATATTTTCTTAAAGGATTTCTTCTTGCCTTGCTTGTTGAATCTTCCTTGACCCTTCTTTCCTTTATGAGGGCATTTATCTACAAAGTGACCAATCTTACCGCAATCGAAACACATAAAAGGAAGTTTATCTTTGAACTTAGTTGTTCCCCTTTTTAGCTTTCTCGTAAAGTTAGTTATTTCTTCATCCGAGTATTCTTCTTCTTCACAACAACAGCTGGAGCTTGGTCTTGATTCATTTTTTTTTCTCAGTCTTCTTGGATGTCGTGAATGCTGCTTCTCAGTTGGATGGTCCATCTTCCTCTTCAATCCTCATTCATAAGCTATAAGAATCCTACGTATCTCATCCATGCTAAGTTTTTTCAAGTTGGATCTATCTTCTAAGACAAAAAGTTTAGGATTAAATCTTGTAGGAAGAGATCTGAGGACCTTTCGTACAATAGTCTTTTTATCAACTAGTTCTCCTATTCCTTCCAAGGAATTTGTTACTTCATCCACTTGTTGAAAGAAAGCTGTAATGTTCTTGTCTTCTTTCATGTTTAGTTGTTCAAATTTAGCTCTGCTAATTCGAAGTTTTGTTTCTTTGATCTTTGAGTCCCCTTCATATTTGTTTTGAACCTTACCCTAAAGTTCCTTAGCCTTTTTATAGCCCAATACCTTAACACAGACAGATTGATCGAGTCCACTCATAATGTCGTTCATGGCTTTGACATCATATTCCACAAGTTTCCTTCCCTTTTCATCTGTTGGAGGTGAGGCTTTTGTATCATAGCCTTGTTTCACTGATTCCCAAATATCATATCCTTGTGCAAGGATGTATACCTGCATTGATCCAACTTGATCCTAAAAACCTCTAAGTCTTCACATAGATAAAAACTATCGCATAAAGAAAACCTTTAAAAAAGGAAGATTACACTATCGGGAGTGAAAAACATGAAGAAAATAGTGAAGTAAGGCCTATCGGAGGCTTAAAACAACTTTGCACAGGAGTCGTCGGATCTGGTCGATCAGCGGTCCAGATCCGATCGACATATCACAATCGGTGAAGGCAGGCGGAGCTTATCGGAGGTGACCATATAAATTTTGCAATAGCAATTAGCGGGGTCAACGAGGACCATTGATCAAGTGCGCAGACCGACAACCCAGGTTAACCCACTAGATCGCATTGGCAGATTACAACAGAACACTTACAACGTCCCGGGGGCTTATGCGATATGCGATTGCGATACGTCGCATCACAATATCATATAGGAGCAACACAAAGGAGCGGAGCCAATGCATGTGACTGCGATGGCTAGACCCGATGAGATTATAAATGAAAACACATATATTTTGAGTTCCGGAAAACAGGGCTTTCCTTTGTATTTCGCATTTTTGTTAAATAAATAAAATACAAAGAACAAAGCGTTGATGCAATGAAAATGGACCCGAAAGGGTTTATTAATGCAGTTGTACATTATTTCAAGTCCGATATGAGCCAGTTTGCGAGATTTTCAATGTTTTAATGTATTTTCCAAATACAAAGGAAAACCATGAAATAGGCGAGATTTCAGGCGGACCGTAGGCGGTAAGTGGTTTTGACCAGGCTCCGCCCGATCCCATCCACTGGCTAACACGTGGTGTGAGAAAACCACTTTTTTGGGCAGGTAATCTCTGTATGCCTTTGATGCCCGAAATGAATCTCAGCCGTTGGATCACGATCTTGATAAGCGATATAAAGGCATACCCAATATTAGTATAGAGTGGAATTTATAATATTTCAAATTCGATAAACAACAGATTGGCAGATTTTCACAGTTTTACGTGTATTTCTCTATGTAAACAAATAACGACCATTTTTGGGATTTCAAAGGCATTGATGGTCCATTCCGTTACAGAATAGGTGGCCACCATCCTTGAAGGCATTTAACAATGATTGCTAATGCTCAGAGGGGGATTCGAGCGGACAGAGGCCGGAAGCTAGAGAGCTCGAGAAGGGGAAATGAACGGACAACACTGATTGGCTTTAAAGCCACAGAAGACAGAAGACAGAGACAAGTAGTCTGAGACAAAGAGAAAATAGAGATAGAGAGTCAGTGAGGAGAGTCTGTGTACTCAAAAAGGCTTGGGGGATCCAAGTAAAGCCTTGTTGTTTTGTATCTGTTGTGTGAGACTCAAATTGAGCTCACTTTTGTAAAACTTTGTTTTCAAAGACATAATAGAGAGGTCACCACTGAAGGTTGGACCAGGAGACATAGCCCAGGAGTGTTGGGTGAACTCCTTGATTATCTTGCTGTGTTATGTGTGTCTATTATGTTTCTTTAACTACTTCATTGTCTATGTTATTTGCAATCTTATCAATCCATTGCACTAAGTAATATAGGAAAATCCATGCACATGAGTCTGTAATACCTTAATAATAGTCTAAGATCTCATTATCAGATCAAGTGGTATCAAAGCTTTAGGTTTGCTAAGGTTAGACAAGCTTGTGTTGGATTGTTGAATGCTAACTTGGTCAAAGCTCAAATTAGGAGAAGGAGAACTGGTTGAGGCTAACCCAAAAATTGGAAGTCTATCTTAAGAGGAAAATGGCATAAGAGATTCCATTGGAACCAGACTCTCAGTTCATGGACAGTTTCATGACCATGAGAGCCATGGTGGAAGAAATGTATTGGGAATTTAAGAAGGATCGAGGTGCAAGCACCTCAACACCCGAACAAGGCAAAGGAGTAGAGGAACCTCTTCTATTTGCCCATTCAGAAGGCAAAGGGAAAGGGGAAAAGCCTCTTCCATCAACTCCTCCTTCTAGCCTTGAAAAGAAAAAGAAGAAAACATCTTTGATTAAATTAGATGTAAAATTTGATTTGCCACTCTATGATGGAGAATTAAATGCAGAAAAGCTAGATAATTGGATTAGACAGATTGATGTGTATTGCAGGGTGTAGAACATCAATTCAAAAAGGAGTAAGATTCAGCTGGCTAGCCTTCGCCTTGGAGGAACTTCCCTGGTGTGGTGGGAAGGCAAGACCCAAGCTGATTTGAAGAAGCATGGTAAAATTCTTTCTACTTGGAGTGAATTTGTTTTCGCCCTTAAAAAACAGTTCTATCCACTAGCTTATATGCAACAAGTGACGATGAGTTGGAAAACTCTTCGCCAATTAAAGGTCCAAAGTGTACAAAGCTATACCCAGGAATTTAGAAAAAGAGCTTTAATGCTAGGCATTTCTCTAGAGTCACCTGAAACTTTGTTGAAGTATATAGGTGGTCTGCATATCTATTTGAGGCACACCATTCTCATGTTTAACCCCACTAGCATAGTATCGATTCAGGCTACACATCTAGAGGCTAGAGGCAAGAATGTGAACCTAAAGATCAGGGGATCATCAAAACCCACTGCAAGCAAAAACAAGGAAAAGAAGAAGCTAATATAGAAAGAGAGGAAGGCAAACACTGTACAGAAAGAAAAAACTTCATGCACTCACTGCAAGAAGGATGGAGATGATGATGCACATTGCTGGTCTTTACATCCGGAGTTGAAACCCAAGAAGTTTGATGGAAAGAAGAAGAAGACTGATGCTGCTATTCAGAAGGATTTGGGGTCAGACTCAGGTGATGAAACAACAATCGCAGCTATAGGTATAAAAGGTAAAAATTCTGAAGCATCTACTAGTAATCCTGCACAATCTGTTGATAATGAAGAAAATGAGAGGAAAAGGCATGAGCTTTTTCATATCAGAGTTATTTCCAAGCATCAAAAGATTGATACTTTATTTGATAGTGGATCGCAAGTAAACTTGATTTCTAAAGAAATTGTAAAGAAGTTGGGATTACTAACAACACCTCACAAGAAGCCATATCCATTAGGTTGGGTATGTGATAAAGCAAAGCTATAAGTGACTAGACAATGTAAACTTAGGTTTGCATTTGGGTCAACATTTGTAGATGAGGTTGAGTTAGATATATTTCCTTTGGATATATGTGGTATTGTTTTAGGAAGTCCTTACTTGTATGATAGAAAAGCCATTTTTTATAGAACTGAAAATAAGTATCGACTCACAAAAGATGGAATAGAATATATTGTAAGAGCTCATCGACTCAGAAATAATTATACTCTCGTAAACTCGGGGCAGATGAAAAGAATTGTAAATTCATGCAAGCAATTTTTACTAATGGTTGTAAAGGAAAAGAACCCTGATAAAACCAATGTATTTGAAGGTTTTGATGCTAAACAGAAAGCTGATTTGGAAAAAGTTGTTTCAGAATATGATATCCTATTTCAAGAACCTAAAGGTCTGCCACCGAAAAGGGAAATAGTACATGATATTCATTTGCAGCAAGATGCTCCATTGTCTAACATCAGAATGTACAGGTTATCCACTTTAGAGAATGCAAAGATCAAGAAGCAGGTATAGGAGTTGCTCGATAAAGGGTTCATAAGGCCAAGCACATCACAATGTGGATCTCCAATTATGTTGGTGAGAAAGAAAGATGGTTCGTGGAGGATGTGCATTGATTACAGAGAACTTAATAAAATAACGATCAAGAATCGTTATCCTCTTCCTTGCATTGATGATCTATTAGATCAACTGAAAGAAGCTATTTACTTTTCCAAGTTAGACTTGCGTAGTGGCTACCACCGGGATAGAGTTGCAAAACAAGATGCATGGAAGACTACTTTCAAAACAAAGCAAGGGCTGTATGAATGGCTGGTTATGCCTTTTGGCTTAACTAATGCTCCTGCCACTTTCATGAGAGTTATGAATGATGTACTCAGACCTTTTATTGATAATTTTGTAATTGTATATTTAGACGACATTCTTGTTTTCATTAAAACAAGGGAAGAACATTTGAAGCATGTAAAGCAGACTTTAGATTTTTTGAAAAGAGAAAATCTCTATGTGAAATTGTCAAAATGTGAATTCGGCAAAACATCTTTAAATTATTTGGGTCATATTGTAGGGGGTGGTGAATTGAAGATAGATCCCTATAAGGTTGAAATCATTGTGAACTGGCCTAAACCCAAATCTGCTATAGAAGTTAGGAGTTTCCTAGGAGCAACACAATATTGGAGAAAGTTTATTGCTAACTTTTCCTTGATTGAAACTCCCTTACATGCTTTGACAGGATTGAACAAGGTGTTTCAGTAGGGAGGAAAACAATAGAAAGCCTTCAACACCTTGAAAGAAAAAATTAGTACAACACCAGTACTAACATTGCCAGATCTTCAAAGACCATTTGAGATTGAAACAGATGCCAGTGACTATGCCATGGGAGCAGTGTTGATGCAACATGGTAAACCCATATGCTATCATTCTGAAACATTTAATTCTGCAGTAGTTAATTATCCCACATATGATAAAGAATTGTATGCATTAGTAAAGAGTGTGAAAAAGTGGAAACATTACCTAATGGGAAAAGAAAGAGTTATACATACTGATCATTAACCAGTTCAATATTTACACTCACAAACTAAATTGTAGCAATCAAGACACTATAGGTGGATGGGTTTTCTACAATAGTTTCATCTAGTCATCAGGTATAAGAAAGGCATACACAATAAGGTTGCAAATATGCTATCAAGACTAATCATAAATGCATCTACTATACTTAAGCATAACTCAGTAATGCATGAAAGCTACATTGAACAATATGCTCAAGATATAGATTTTAAAGATGTATATGCAACTTTAAATCATGACAAACAAGTAAAAGAATTTGATTATTATGTTAAGGACCAACTCTTGTATCATTTGGGAAAGTTATGCTTTCCACAAACTGAAAGAGTTAACATAATCCGAGAAGCACATACTTCTCTTATATCAGGTCATTTTGGAGTAAGTAAAACAATTGCACAACTGCAAAGGTTTTGTTATTGGCCAAGAATGCATGAAACGATTTCTAGATATATTAAAGGGTGTACCATGTGTGCTAAAAGCAAGCCTAGTGATAGAAAACTAGGCTTGTACACTCCACTTCCAGTTCCTTCTCATCCTTGGGAAAGTGTTTCCATGGACGTTGTTGGGGGATTGCCAAAATCTAGAAAAGGTCATGACTATTTATATGTTATTGTGGATAGGTTCAACAAAATGTGTATTTTAATACCTTGTAACAAGCAGATTACAACCGAACAAACAACAAAGTTGTTCTTTCAGCATGTATGGGTTCATTTTGGGTTAACCACTTCCATTGTATCTGATCGAGATTCCCGATTTGTTGGGAAGTTTTGGTCAAGTCTGTGGGAATTGGTGGACACTCGACTGAAGAAGAGCACAACCTTTCATCCACAAACATATGGCCAAATAGAGGTAGACAACAAGACCGTGATCCAGTTGTTCAAGGGCTATTGTAGCAAGCATCCCAAGCTTTGGGATGAACATTTGTGTTATGTGAAACATGCTTACAACCGTGCCAAGCACTCTTCTACATAGAGATCTCCTTTTGAGACTTGTTTTGGTTTTACACCAAGGTCTCCCTTGGATTTTGTCTTTGGAAAAGACATAGCAGTTGATGGACACCGTGATGTGGACAAAGCAACGAAGTTCATTGAATAGATCCAAGAAATTCACCAAGCAGTGCAGGAACAACTAGAAAAGAGCCAGGCCAAGTACAAGGCAAGGCATGACAAGCATCGAATTGAGCATAGTTTCCAAGTTGGTGATTAAGTCTGGCTATACATCAACAAAGACAGAATGCAAGGTGAAGGAAAGAAGCTGAAGCCAATAAGGTATGGGCCTTTCAAGATACTTGAGAAAATTGGTGAGAATGCTTTTCCCCTTGGTTTGCTAGCTTACATGCACATCTATTCAGTGGCTAATGCAGAGAACTTGATACTGTTTGAACCTTGATTGATTGAAGATCTCGAAGAGCAAAGTTAGTTGCCTTCTATTGATATATGTTGCCTGAATATCTCAATGAGTTGCAGGAAGATACAGTTTTGGACAAGAAGATGAGAACTACGCGTAGAGGGGATGTTGAGTACCTCAGAATCAGACTCAAAGGTTCAAAACCAAGCAGTGCAAAATGGATAGAGATTGGACAAGTGAGGAAGTTGTATCCTCACTTGATTGATGCTTAAAAACCAACTTTTGGTGGTCCAAAAGCTTTTTCAGTGGGAAGGCGTGATCCAAATTGAGATCCCAAAAACCTCTAAGTCTTCACATAGTTAAAAACTATCGCATACAGAAAACCCTTAAAAAAGGCAGATTACATTATCGGGAGTGAAAAACGTGAAGACAATAGTGAAGTAAGGCCTATCAGAGGCTTAAAACAACTTTGCACAGGAGCCATTGGATCTGGCCGATCAATGGTCCAGATCCAATCGGCATATCGCAATCGGCGAAGGCAGGCGGAGCTTATCGAAGGTGACCATATAAACGTTGCGATAACGATCAGCAGCGTCAACAAGGACCGTCGATCAAGCACGCAGATCGACGACTCAGGTTAACCCGCCATATCGCATCGGCAGATTACAACGGAATGCTTACAACGGCTTGGGGGCTTATGCGATATGCGATTGCAACACGTCGCATCTCAATATCGCATTGGAGCAACACAAAGGAGCAGCGTCGATGCACGCGACTGCGATAGCCGGACCCGACGAGATTATAAATGAAAACACATATATTTTGTGTCCCGGAAAACAGGGTTTTCCTTTGTATTTCACGTTTTCATTAAATAAACAAAATACAAAGAACAAAGCATTGATGCGATGAAAATGGACTTGAAAGGGTTTATTAATGTAGTTGTATATTATTTCAAGTCTGATATGAGCCATTTTGTGGGATTTTCAATGTTTTAATCTATTTTTGATATACAAAAGGAAACCATGAAACAAGCGGGATTTCGGGCAGGCCGTAGGCGGTAAGTGGTTTTGACTGGGCTCCGCTAGATCCCATCCACTGGCCAACACGTGGCGTGAGAAAGCCGCTTTTTCGGGCGGGTAATCTCCGTACGCCTTCTATGCTCGAAATGAATCTCAACTATTGGATCAAGATCTCTCAGAAAAACAGTGAAAATGCGATAAGCGATATAAAGGCAGACCCGATAGGAGTATAGAGCAGAATTTATAATATTTCAAATCCGATAAATGGTAGATTGACGGATTTTCACAGTTTTACGTGTATTTCTCTGTGTAAAAAGAGAACAACTATTTCTAGGATTTCAAAGGCATCGATTGTTCATTCCATTATAGAAAAGGTGGCCACCATCCTTGAAGGCGTTTAGTAATGATTGCTAATGCTTAGAGGGGATTCAAGCAGATAGAGGCCGGGAGCTAGAGAGCCCGAGAAGGGGAAATGAACAGACACTTTCGATTGGTTTTAAAGCCATAGAAGACAAAAGATAGAGACAAGCAATGCTGAGATAGAGAGAAAACAAAGACATAGAGTCAGTGAGGAGAGTCTATGTACTTAGAAAGACTTGGGGGATCCAAGTAAAGCCTTGTTGTTTCGTATCTGTTGTGTGAGACTCAAATTGAGTTCACTTTTGTAAAATATGTTTTCAAAGACATAATAGAGAGGTCACCACTGAAGGCTGGACCAGGAGACATAGCCCAGAAGTGTTGGGTGAACTCCTTGATTATCTTGCTGTGTTATGTGTGTCTATTTTGTTTCTTTAACTGCTTCATTGTCTATGTTATTCGCAAATTTTATCGATCCATTGCACTAAGTAATATAGGCAAATCCATGCACATGAGTCTATAATGCTTAATAATTGTCTAAGATATCATTATCAGATTATGCATTCTTCCATTCCATAGTGCAAAATTATGTCCATCAAACCGAGGAACTCCATTCTTTGTGTACTCCATGATCTCCCTTTAGCGGTTAGGTTGATTTTATAGGGAACTACTCTGATACCAATTGTTGGAAATATTGACAGGGGGGTTGAATCAATATTTCTTAGAAATTAACACTTTATTAATATTTTTAGAGCATCAATTATTCTTCAGTAGTATTCAAAATAGTAAATGAACAATACACAATGAACACAAGATTTTTCAGCTGGAAAACCTCCTTTAGGTAAAAAAACCATTGAACACTTTTCTAATAAGTTCTTTAAATCTTCAACCCCAACTAAAAGCAAGATTACAACTCCCTAGAACTCTAGAAACAACATTCTTCTCCAGAACCCACTGGAAAGACATCCCAATGCCCTAGGTTTTAACAACAATTAGTTGATTGAATGAACCAACACCCCAACAAGCACTAACTTACCCTAGCACCACCCTACCACCCTGAAGTGTTTTCAGACACCCACCTGAAGGTGACGTCAACCACCTCCCTAACACAACCCTACCACCCTAAAAAGACAAAAAATAAGTATGAGAAATTGTGGACTCCCGTACCAGGGATATTGGTCCACTTATAGTGATATACAATGATTTGTTTTGACTACCAACAACTCTAGACTCAGCTACGCTTGAGTCAAAAAACCTTAGGACCAAAAACCCTTGTCCTGACAAACTTTAACACCCTTGTATTAACCACAAACATTATGACCGGAATTTTTTTTTATTTTTCAGATCTATACAATATTCTGACTTTTACAATGAAGATATTTCTTTACCGCTGAAGTAATTGCTTTGCCTTTAAGATGATCTGTGATATCTGTGCTCTATTTTTTTATTTTTGGCCTTGTCTGTTGTCCCATAACTGCTTGTAGATGATTCACAATGTTATAGGTGATGAGGATGTTCTGCTCTTAATGTTTGTACCTTGACACAAACTGTAGTAACATAGTTACCAATCAAACGAAAACTTTACTGATTACCTGTTTTTTTGAGGTAGTAAAAAATCATCCGATTTCGAAAATTGTTGATTTAGAATACACTTTTTTTTTGGAGCATTTTTTTGACACTTCAAATTTTTCTTATGTATCAAATATGAACATTTTTTTTAAATGTTAGTGATTTTCATATTGATTTTGAAAAGTACGAACGCACCATCAACCCCTTTTTTAAAGGGCTTATTTTTAACACTTTAAATTTTTATTGTATTAAGTGTGGATAATTCTTTTTAAATGTTGGTGATTATCATGCGGATTTTGAAAAGCATCAACATTTTTTAAGACATATTTTTGACATTGTAAATATTCTTATTTCCTAAGTATGCACATTTTTTTTTTAAATGTTGATTATTTAACCATTTTTCAAGTTGTCTTATTCCTCTTCTTGTTTTTCGTCTTAAGATGTTTATTTTTTAAGGGATTTCTAAACGTGTGTTTTTTGTTTTTCTTTGCCATGTTTTTTTTATAATGCAATTTTTAATTTTTTTTTGCAAAGTTTTTAAAAAATAATAACATTGATATTTTGAGGTTAAATTTTTTTTTTAATCATTAATTAATACTTCAATACACATAAAATAATTATCACAAAAAAATAATAATTTTAAACA
>APFE030300757.1:25573-50408 GCA_000404065.3 Pinus taeda | reverse complement strand
TTTTAAAAGTTCCACTTCACTCCACTACCATATTCCACCAATAAATTTTTCCTTTCCAACATTTCTTCCATCTCCATTTTTCATTTATCATCTTGTCATATTTTCACTCACGCAGCCATCTCCATTTCATTCATTCATAAAGTCATATTTTACTCTTTGTTGTACATTCTGCAGTTGTTTCCACATTTTGTAGATGTTCCCGTTTCATAGCTAATCCTATTTTGCAGCCAATCTGATTCTGCAGCAACAGTTTGATCATCAGTCCAAGCATAAAGAGGCTAATTCATAATAAAATTTCATATGCAGGTAATTGAGGAGAGAACAACTTTTGAAGACTATTCACATCCAAGCATCTGTGGAAGCAAACAACAAGAGATTAGCAAGCGGAAGGTATGGTTCTAAAAGGTAAAAACAAAAACTTATTTCAAAAAGCAATATAAAACATAAGTTTGTATAACTCGTACAATCACATGACTCCTTGATTTATAATTATGAGATTTGACTGCCATGATGATTCCACCACACCTTCCTTCTTTAATACCTAACGGTATAATGATGCAATCTCCGTTTTAAACTCAATGACTCATACTTAATCAGACTTCTCCAATACACCTGTTAAATGGTTAGATTCATGACATAACCTATTTGAATACAACTCCTCAAAACCCTGATTGTTAATTTATTACACCAAGTTTTTCTCTTATACTTCCACAGCCTTTTCATGCATACAAACACTCGGTTACCTTATACACACAGTCACTCTATTTTCGTATTCTCTGTGTATAACAGTCACTCTATTTTTCATGCAGTTTATGCATACAGCCACTCCATTTTCATATACCTTGTGCACTCTCTGTTTCCACACATTTTATGCATGCAGTTACTCTGTTTTAATATACCCTGTATCTACAGTCGTTTTATCCCAAACTCATAGTCATCTTTACTTCCATATATTTTGTCATTCGGTCCCCATATCCATAGTTATTTTTTTTCTATATACCAGTTGTTTTACTGTCATATACACAATCCTCTTTACGCAGTCACTCATTTCTCAAATAGTGAAGGGAATTTTGAAGAATAGCAGAGAACAGAGGTGATGGGGCTCATCGTTAGAACTGAACCCATAGGGGTGAAATACATGGAAGTTTATCCTCAGCTGAAAGGAATGTTGCAGAAGGCTGGTTGGTTGAGTTTCATTGAAAAATTCAATGGTCACCATAAAGAAATCACCAAAACGTTTGCCAGATCGTTTGATGGAATGGACGTGGAAATAGGTGACATAAAATTTGCAGTGACTGAGTCTTTTATTGCTAAAGCAACCAAGCTACCAAGGCTAGGAGAGAGGTGGTTCAAGAACAAATAATTTCATGATGAAACCTGGAAGGTCATTCTCAAAAATCCAGGTATGGACACTTCAGTTTTTAGGAAAGGGATTCCAATCTCTGCACTTAAGAGAAAATGGAGTAGCATGTTATTAATTTTGCAAAAGTTTATTACATGCAAGGGAAGGTTCGATTCCATGTATGTATATCACATAAGACTGTTAATGAATTTTCTTGAAGATGGAACCCTCAATCTCCCATTTTTCCTGTTGAATAGTTTGAGAAGAATGACCACTAATGTTTAGAAGAAAATTGAAGGAATAGAAACCACTCTTTATCACCATGGACTAGTAAAAAATTTAGTTGAATATCACTTAAAGAGTGTAGGGGACACATGGGAGGACCTTTTGGTCAGAAACTCTTCCAAGATGCTCCAAAATTTCCTGAGGGAAGTCCTGTAAAAAGAAGTAGGAGAAGGAAGACCAGTCTCATCATTCAAAACACTCTTGAAACTTTAGCGCACAAAAAAAATAATGAAGAAGAGCCCATCTCTGAAACGTTATCAGAGATCAAAAAGCAGACAAAACAGAGAATAAAAATGAAAGAAAAGGTTGAGGAAATCCAAAAGAATATTTTTGAACCTTCATCATCTAAGGATGATGAACAACTGCTTTATGAGAGACTTATCAAAATTAGAGAATAGGTCAAGAAAGATAAAGAGAAAGGGAAGAGAAAATAGGTTATAGAGGACGAAATCATAGGCTCCCAAAGTTTGACATGAAGTTATAGACTCAGGGGCAAAGTGAAGAAAGAAAAACCAAAAGAGACTCAGTTCATAGATTTGGGGGAAGAAACTCCAACTCAGTCCCATGACAATATTCCATATGAGCAAAGCCCACATAACTCTCCTCAACAAAACTATGAAAGCATGCCAAGGAGAGCCTCTCCAGGCATTGATCCAATCCAACAACAGATTTATGACTACATAGAGTCATTGGAGAAAAATAGTACATCAGTGGACCCAGGGACTTCATTTAATCCTGAGTAGCCTGCCACATCACAAGAGATTTTAACTAGCTCACTTAAACAGGAAATCTATGAGCTAGAAGTCCTAAATAGGCACATCCAAAGAGAAAATGAAGCCTTAAAAGAACAGAACAAGTTGGATAAGATTATCCATGATAACACTATGCTTCACTTGGGTTTATGGCACAAGAATAACAAAAAACTAAAAAGGAAGAATAAGAAGCTAGACAGAGCACTCATTAACCTCAAGTACAAATTTCTAATGAGGAAGCCTAGGATGGCAGTTGGTGCAAAGAAAAGAAAGAAAGGTTGGATGTTTTGGCTGAAGTCTTAGAACAAATGCATTAGAAGGAGGGAATTCACAATTTTGATTGCATGGGGACATGCAATAGTCTTGCAGTGGAGGTATGTTGAGTTCCAAAACTGCCTTTCCCTTAGCTACTTTTCTCATCCTTCCTTCTCTGTTTTTCCATGAAAAATGCATCCTTATTATCAAAAACCATTATACATTGCCTCAAGGAGTATATTTCAGTGATTTACATTTTATACTGTTATGTTTTCTATTTGAATAAGTTTTTTTCTTTTAGCTACGGAACGCAACCACATTCTGCATCTAATTGGTTGTTCCGCAGCTACTTCCATGCTTTTGTAGGTTCCAGGTGTCAAGAGAGGAAAAGGAATACATGGGTAGCTTGGAAAACAGCAGGGCATGGATTGTATCCTATTCATCTAGCCTAGATCGATGAAGAAGGCTCTGGTCAAAGGGAATTCAAACATAGAAACCTATGGCAAATAGGACTATGTTTTGCACATGTTTCTCAATGATAGGGATCTGAAGCAGTTTCCTGAGGCCACGGACTTCATCTGCCACCTACACAAATGGAATCCAACAGCCATTACCATAAGATTTATGTTTTCAAGCAACCAAGGAAAAGAATTCCGCATACTTGCCTGCCTACATGTTTTGTTGTAGCTTATTTCTCTCTTTAAAACAGTTGTATATTTCTCTATAAGTACATGTGTGAAGAACGCATAACAAGTTAAGTTTTTGCTTACGTATTAAGTTCAGATTTCCACTATGTAGTTTGAATAACTCATTCTCTGTTTTAATATAAAGACTATGTTTCATGGATACCTGAAGCGTTGTTGGAGTGTTGATTAAATGCTTATAATCCGAGACCTTTGCAAAGGGCCCCCGCGTTGGTCAAGTTTACATTTTATTTATGTTTTGTCTTTCATAGTTAACTGTAAATTCACTGTGTTTTTTTTCCATGACGTTTATAACCATTTTCTAAATCTATTCATAATGCAGCTTGTGTCATCTTCTTATTAGCACAGAATAGTTCTTTTGTTTCACTACTTTCTAGTTTCTTATCAATAGCTTGAAGTTGATGTCAATAGCATAGAGTAACTTGGATTTATTGATCATTAGTCTAGTTTCTTTCATTTGTTGTTCATTAGTTTTTTTCAAATGCCCTTTTGTTGTTAGTTTAGTAACTCATGTTGTAAGTGAATGTTTCCGAAAGCCCTTTCAGTTGATGGTTCATCCTAAAACTAAGTGGTGAAATATTTCATTTATGAATGAGCCTTTCTCTGCATTTTTATGTTTACTTTTTCTTAGAACAACGAAGTATGGAGTCCCTCGAAATGCTATCACAAGGAGGTTGTTCTCCCAAAATTGTGTAGCAGAGTGACAAAGCACTTCATTTAGCTGTTATAATAGATTAGTTGCAATTTCACTTTCAGCCTTAGTCTTTCATTTAATTTTGTTGCAATTTCATTTTTCAGTATTAGAACAATGAAGTATTGAATCCCTAAAAATGTTATCACAAGGAGGTTGTTCTCCCAAAATTGTGTAGCATAGTGACAAAACACTCCATTTAGTTTTTATGATAGATTAGTTGCAATTTCATTTTCAATCATAGTTTTTCATTTAGTTGCAATTACATTTTAAGTTTTTCATTAAGTTTTGATTCTGCAATAAATTAGACAATAGTTGTAATCTTATTTTCAGTATTTCATTTTTGGTTCATCATAAATAGTTGCAATCTCATTTTCAGTTTTAATGTCTCATTTAAGCTTTGGTTTTGTAATTGATTAGATAGTAGTTGAAATTTCACTCTTAAGTCCTTTTAATTCATGTTTTGGAAACAATCATAATAGTAAGAAGAGAAAATTTGTTTTCATTTTCTTGGTTAAAACTTTACTTCCAAATCTGGCTTAAAGCACTTTTAGCTCTCATTTCATTTTCTCTAGATTCTTAACAGCGGTAGATTTAAGATTTTGTTAGGAATTAAAAGATCAAAACCCCAAAACAACTTAAAACTCAAAAACATTAAAGTAGGAAGGGCCATCTAACACATATAGTGCACTACACTTCATCAGTTTATGATACCCAGATTGATAATTTATGTAGATAAATTTAGGACACTAAATTGACCAAACAGGACTACCTGATGGACAACTATTTCCAGTGTGTGTCACGGATGGTCACTTTGAAGACATCATACACTTCCTAACAATAGGAACTACCTCGGAAGGTTACACTGTCCAATAGAAGAAGGAGTTAGTGGTATGCGCGACAGACTTCTCTGTCATTGTTGGACATCTATACAAAATGGGGTCTAATGAAGTATTACGAGGATATGTACCAAAGTTTGAAATGAGCAGTATCCTTGTGGAAGCTCATGGGGGTGCCGCAGGAGGGCATTATGCAGGAAGGGCAACCACACAAAATATTCTACACTCAGGGTTGTGGTGGCCAACCCTCCATCAGTATTCAAAAGCTTACTGCAAGGCATGTGATGTGTGTCAAAGGACTGGCAGGCCATCATAAAGGGATGAGCTACCTCTAAATCTAGAGATGATGTTGCAACCTTTCGAGGAATGGGCGATAGAATTTTTGGGACCCATTCAGCCCCAAGGGAAGAAGATGGGAGCGTGGTACATTATCACTGCGACTAAGTACTTGACTCGATGGGCAGAGGCACAACCTATGAAGGAATTCACAAGCATGACTTCTGGAAAGTTTCTCTTTGAGTATGTACTGACGCGATTTGGGTGTCCAAAGATTTTGATGAGTGATTTCGATACATACTTTCTGAATGAGATGATCAGCGCGCTGACGGAGGAATTTCAAGTATATCACCAGAAAAGCACGCCTTATCACCCACATGCTAATGGGACGGTGGAAGCATTCAATAAGGTGTTGGAGAACATGCTGACCAAGGTTTGTAATTCTTAGCATACCCGTAGTACTATGGGCATATCGGACCTGTGCATACCCGTAGTACTATGGGCATATTGGGACCTGCACATACCCGTAGTACTATGGGCATATCAGACGACATGCAAAAAGTTGACTGGACAGATGCCCTTTAGGCTTGTATATGGTGTTGAAGCAGTGATGCCCATGGAATACATTGTGCCTAGTCTGGGCATAGCGGAACTCATAGGTATGATGGATCACGGAGCCCTAGAAGAGAGGCTCGTGTAGCTAGCTGAGCTTGAGGAAGAGAGATTTCTAGCTGGATTTCACCAACAAGTCCAAATGCAGTGCAAAAAAGCATTGCATGATCGACACATTAAGTTGCGCGCCTTTAAGGTAAATGATCTGGTTTTGTTATATGATAGCAAGTTTGATAAATTTCCAGGGAAATTCAGAATGCACTAGTTAGGGCCTTATTTCATTAAGGATATTACCGATGGTGGAGTAGTTCAGTTGGTTAAATTGAATGGAGATCCCTTCCCAAGAAAGGTGAATGGAAGTCGATTGAAGCCATACACCGATGATTTGGCCAAGTGACTATATGAGGGTAGCATAGTCTTAGCGCTCCAGGAAGCTGAAAGGAGGCACAGGACTATAAACTACACTGCCCGGGTTGGGGGACTGTGTGATTGGAGGATTGTGCAGAGCAAGGAAATGTCACAGGGACTGGAAAAGTTGTAGGAGGCCATGCAATTGAAAGAACAGGTAGATGTCGTGCAACATAAGGAGGCATTATTGAAGGCATGATTGAATCCCTGGCTGGATGAGGCTTATTTTGATCACGACCTCTATTGAAGGAAAGCTTACGAATCTAAAAGAAACTCAGCAAAAGCTTTAGGCCAACAGTTCAAGATCGACAACCAAGCAGTTGGTTGAAGAAGCAACGCAGGCGGCCGCTCAATGCACTATCGAGGTTGCAATCATACAAGTCGAACTGGGAGGTCTTCACACCAAGATCTCCACGCCCACAGAGTGACTCGAGGGCGAGTCACCATGTTTGTGTTGGGGGGCTATTAGGACCAGGTTCCCCCAAGGACAGTTTTGGAGCTAAAAGCCCATGTATTGGGTCAATTTTGTAATAAAATTGTAAAGTCTCCGCATTTTGTGGTCACGGAGCGCGAATGTGTCAAGAGTCATAAAGGGTTGTCCACCCTTATTTTGTAAAGTGTAAAGTCAGCTGTAAAGATCCACCCAAGGTTCATGGACCATGGGATTGTATAAAAAGGAGCTAAGTAAGTAAGCTCTAAGTAGTAGACAAGTGTTGGACTCTTGGTAGAGAAGTCTTAGTATTTCAGGGGTTAGTGTAGGTAGAGGCTCTGCAACTGAGTGCGCAAAGGCATAAGGTAGAAGTCTACAGCTAGGTGCGCAGGGCGAATAGAGTCTCTATTAAACTGAAGATATCAATAAAGAGAAGCATTCTGCAAATTTTGTGTATTTATTTCCTATTACTGCATCTAGTTATATTGTGTTTTGGGTTTAATTTATAATGTTTATGTGATGCACAAATACATGTTATTATATTGGTTAATTGAACGCAATTAAGAATATCAGTTCACATAGCGCTAATTGTGATTGTTTAGTAAGATAAGTAAAACACTTAAGATAACTTGGGAACCTATACAGTCTGATGTCATAGCTGCGCGGAAGTACCTGGATCGCAATTTAACGTTGTGTGAAGGTCAATCATACACCTTTGCGGTGGTACTGAAGGGAAAAATAAAGGTTAAATTGATAGAGCCCTAAAATCTTCATGACCTGCGTGAAAGTAGGAGCAGAAGGTATAAACCGACATCACTACCATCTCAGGGTGTGGAAACTTGGTTCCAGCATCCCCCCATAATACTTCACGTGAGACTTCAGTCTACGCTCTGTGGGTTGATGCCGAAAGGGCCAGTAGTGTAGGGATTTGTTTGGCTAACTAACGCTAAACTTGGGTCAAGCCCCACACATCCAACACCCTATCTGTTACCCAGAGTTGAAGAATGTTGCTCCCCGATCTTCATAGGGTCGTAGAATGCTTCTCCTCTCTTAGTATTTGTAGAGTATACCCCAGTTGGCATCATACCCTCAAGCAACCCAGCTTGAGGGGAATACCACTCCTCATTTTTGCCAATGAGTTGAGAGTGTATGCAATTTTCTAAAGCAAGATACAAGAATCTACTTCTACTCTTTCCAATGGAAGCCCATAAACATCGAGAAAACAATAAGCAATAGAGGAAGAGAATCAAAGGCACATAACACAATAAATATTAGGAGAAATCCACAGCTCAAAACCCCATTATCTATTTTTTATTAATCCAAAAAATCAATATGATATTACAATGTTTTTTCTCTCTATAACAATCCTAGCACTCAGCAAATTCAATCTCCAACTCATAAGCAAGCTCAAGGACAAAGCTTATCCTCTTCACAATCTCTCCAAGTCTATATTCCAATGCGTAATTCCTATGGAGGATAACTTCTATTAAAGGGAAATAAAGCCTCTAAAAACTGTGCAATCCCTCAAGGGCCAATTCCTAAATGCGTGCACTATCAATGCAACTCAAAAAAATATAAACAAATAGCACATTTTCCTTGCACTCTATTCTCAACTAGGTCTTTCTCATAATTGACATGCATGAGTTTCTGATGAGTAAATATTTAGTTAACTAGAGTAGCACTGGTGGAGTTCATTAGTGACACCACTGATAGTTACTCACTATTAGTTCTCTCGGTCAGTTTGAGAACTAATTTAACTGAACTGACTCATGAAATTGAGTCCTCTATTTTACAAGTCACAATTAACTCATGCTGGATTCCTAAAAAGTAGGGAGAGCATACACATGATGATAGAAAGACTTCCAACTCGAATTTCCTAAGTTAATTAAGTTTAATAAACTTAATTAACTAATTTTAAGTTTCTATGAGAATAGAATTTGAATTTAATTCACAGTTTAATTCAAGGAAAAATTAAACTGGAATTTCTTGTTATCATTTCTCAACACTCCCTCTCAACAACAAAGGGATTATCTACTACCCAGATCCTGTCTCTGTGAAACTTGAATTTACATATTGACAATGCCTTTTTCAAGTTGTCATCATCTTTCTGCTCCATGGGAATGTAATCTAACAACATGATCTGCCTCAATACACAATCTCTAAGATGATGATAGCAGATATCAATATGCTTGGATCAATCATGAAAGACTAGATTTTCAGAGAGTTTGATACAACTCTAATTATCACAATAAATCATTATCGAATCCATCCATTGACCAAACAAACCAACTAGGATCTTCCTCATCTAAATAGCCTCACATGCTACCTAACTTGCAACCATGTACTCTGCCTTTGCTAAACTTAGTGCAATTGATCTATGTTTCCTATTGTACCAAGAAATTGTCACTGACCCAATACTGAAGATCCCTCCTGATGCGCTCTTCCAGTCAAATGGACTCCCTACCCAATCTGCATCGGTGAAGCCTTGAAGCTTCACTCCCTCTGTTTTTTTGTACCATAACCCAAACTTAGTAGTTCCTCTGAGGCATCTCGATACATGTTTTGTCGCCTTCCAATATAGCTTGGTAAGCCTAACCATCACTTGACTAAGTTGGTTAACTACATAGCACATATCCAATTGTGTGTTCACCAAGTACATGAGTGAACCCACAAGCTACCTATAAACAGTAGCTTCCACTACTTCCCCTAAAGTAGCATCCTCCTTCCTCCAGTTACCAGCTAGAGGAGTCTCCATGGGTTTACTTCTCTCCATGTAGAATCTCGTGAGTATCTCGTTGGCATACTTTCATTGAGATACAAACAACTCCACATCTCCCTGCAATACCTCCATGCCAAGAAAGTAATGCATGAGCCCCATGTCCTTCATCTCAAACTCTCTTGTAAGGTCCTCCTTGCAATATTTGGTGAGCTTCTCATCACCTATCAGTATGAGATCATCTACATAAAGTACAATGATAAAAAACTTACCTTCCACCACTATGTGATACAGGTCTGCATCTGCTTCACTCTTTGTGGAGCCTAACCCAATGAAGTAGCTATCTATCCTGGTGTACCAAGCATGGGGTGCTTGCTTCAGCCCATACAATGCTTGCTTGAGTCGACACACATGCGACTCACAATCCAATTTTTCAAAACCTTCGAGCTACTCTATGTACACCTCTTCCTCAATCATGTCGTTGAGGAAGAAAATCTTCACATCCATCTGATGGATCTTCCAACCCATCTATGTTGATAGTGCCAAAATAGATCTGATTGACGAGTACCTTGCGACAGGAGCAATGGTCTCATCATAGTAAATTCCCTCTACCTGTGAAAACCCATGGACCACAAATCTATGCTTATGCTTCTCCACACTACCATTTGCAACTTACTTTACCTTGTAAAGCCAATGGGGGCTCACAACAGACTTGTCCTCCGGTCTCAGGACCACATCCCAAACACTGTTTTGAACTATGGAGTCATACACCTCCATTATTGCATCAACCCAATCTAGTTGTTGCATTGTTTGCTGGAAGGAAGATGGCTCTGTCACAACACATGCACCCATAAGTGTCATGTATCTAGTGTTCCTCTATGGTGACCTCCTTTGTTTGCACTAAGAAGAGGGTGCTCCCACATTCTCCCATGCATCATCCAACAATTTTTCAACCTCTCTAGTGCTCTTTCTTCCCTCTCTAGAAGACTCTACATGAGTGGATGTCTCCAATCTCTGAACCTATGCATGTGGCTACTCCACATCAATCTGAGGTCCCTCAAACTTAGGAGCTAAAATCTCCTCATTCGCATGTAGCTCAAGCTCCCTCTCAAGGGATACTCGCATGGAATTCTCCTCATCCAACCTGATATCCTTGCAAACCACTTTCATCTGATTGGTCGTCATGTACACTCGATAGTTGTGGGGTGTATCAGTGTACCCCACAAAGATCCCCAACTTTGTTGTTGGCTCAAGCTTCTTCCGTGAATCTTTGGTCACGTGGCAATAAACCGATGACCCAAAAATCCTAAAGTGACCAACATCTAGCCTCTTACCAAAATAAGCCTCCTCTGGTATCTTCATCTCAAGTATCGGATGTGGCCTACAGTTTTGAACATAAACCATTGTGTTGCACGCCTTAACCACAAGTGTAGTGTTAAGCCCTGATCATGCAACATTTCCCTTGTTTCCCCTGCTATACTCCTGTTATTCCTCTTGGCAACACCATTCCGTTGAGGGTTATCGGGTGTCGTCAACTCTCATTTAACCCCTTCCGCTGTACAGGAGTTCTTAAAATCATTGGAGACATACTCACCACCATTATCACTCCATAGAGATTTAACATTCTTTCCAGACTCTTCCTCTACCAATTATTTGAACTCACAAAACTTTGTGAAATTTTGATCCTTTTTCTGCATAAAAAATACCCAGCATTTACGAGAATAATCATCAACAAATATAACATAAAACTTGTGTTTGGCCGTGGATGTTTCCGAGAATAGCCTACACACATCTAAATGGACTCTCTCCATAATAGACTATGCTCAACTGTCTCTAGCTCCAAAGGAAGACTTGGTGTATTTTCCCAAAGTACAACCCTTGCATGTATCAACTTTCTCAAGCATACCTTTGGGAAGACTAGTAGACATTTGTTGCAATATCTTCAAAGCCCCATGATGCAAGTGGCCCAATCGCCTGTGCCACAACTTGCTGACATCTCAGCTCAACATCTTTTCTGCTTTTGAACTCAAAGAAGCACAATCGTCTACCTCTATCTTATAGAGATTTTGAACTCGAATTCCTATCTTCTTTACTTGACCCATGGCTATGTGTCGAAGGAAAGCATTTATTTCAAAAAGATCATATCATAGCCTCTATCCTCAAGCATGGCAATAGATACTAAGTTCTCCATTAGTCCAGGTACATGCATAAAATTCTTCAAGGTGAGTGTAGTCACATTATCCCTCCGAAAAGTAATAGTCCCCACACCAGTAACACTATACTTACTGTCATCACCCATCTCGATATGCATCTTGAGATCTTTCTCCTCCAGTTCACTAAATAACTCTTTGTCGCCAGTCATGTGGAATGAAGCTCCACTGTCTAAGTACTATATACTTCCCATCATTGAAGATATCATCCATGCAATGAGGGAAAAGTCTAATTCGAATTGGGAGTCCAAAGCCTCACTCGCCTCTCCTCTTGATGGATTCTCCTTGGACTGCTTCAATGGACAATTTGTAGCAAATTGTCCCATATTGTGACAACGAAAAAATTTAACTTTTGTCATGTTCTTCTTCTTACCTCCATGATAAGAATCTGATTTGGAATGGGAAATTTTACCTTTCCCCTTCCTCACCTTAATTTCTAAGGCACAATTCTCCTCATCATCAATCTTTGATGAAGATCCATCCCTGGTGTTCCTCCTGATATGATCCTGCATCAAATCTAACCATAGTCATTCCCAATCTGGAAGCTTCTCCCGACCATTGACAAAGTCCTGATAACTATGCCAACTCTTTGGGATTCCAAGAAGAGCAAGGCTCACCATATCCTCCTCGGCAACCGTGATTCCAACGCTTCCAAGTTCATTTCGCCATGGAGTGAACTTGGTAAATTACTTTGGAATCGTCTCACCCTTCTCCATCTTGATTTTACGAAGTTTCTCCTTCTGTTGTGACCATCAACAACCACCCTTTTTGTTAGTGTTAGCAATAACATTAATAAATGGGGACCCTTCCAAAAAATCAAAACTTAGCACTTAATAATGCTTTTTGTTTAAAATAAAACAAGATATCAAAGAAAAACTTGCCAAACGTGTGAATTTACCTTTTCCATACCCAAGTGCTATATGACTGTAAAACCCAAGAAAAGATTTAATAGCATAAATTCTTAATTAATAAATAAAAAAGCGTTCACAAAACCCTCTCTTCAAACAATAGTATTGCATCGCAAAAAGGGTCATGGCAGGCATCTCTTATATAAATAACTCCTTGAAAACGTGATCTGCGAGAATGCGAGATCTAAGGCCTTATCACCTCATCGCATATCACGAATTTCAAATTTCGCAGCACCACTTAATGTAAAAGCACCCAAATATTGTGAAATTTGATAAAGTTTCTCGCAAATCGCATCTCACAGCCACCCGACGAAACAATGGTTGTTAATGAATAATAGGTTTTGTGATATCACGATCTACGATATTGCGAAGCAAATCATAAAATCGCTTTATCGCAAATCTAAGGTTCAAACTTCAATGACAGTACTTTCCGTCGTTCGATGCAAAAGTTATGACCATTAAATTTTAGCTTAACGGTCCATTGATGTTTATTTATTAAAAACGATTTGAATTAGGGTAAAAGGACCATCTCACGCAAGGTGATATCTTTGATATAATTTAAATAATTAAAATCTTTCCCGTCACCTTATTTTTGTTCATTATTCACTCTCATCCTTATCGTATCTTTGTTCTCTGCTTGCAATTTTCAGGAGCAGTACGCAGAGTAGCACACAGAGCGTAATGGGAAAGAAAGGCAAGGCTCTTGCATTTGAAAAGTCAGAAATGACTCCGTTATTTACAAACACCACTTGTACCAGAGAAGCAGGGATATCTACTTGGGAAGCCATGTATAAATTGTTAGAAGAGGAAAACCCGAGGATTATGAAGGTTACAGTTACAGCAAATGGATGCGGCTCTTCCAAAGTGTCCCTCACTGAGCTTGCATGTTCGTTCCTACACCGTATTGCGGCAAGGCTGAAGATACTCCCGTACACTAATATAGTTAAATGGGTCATAGATCATGCAGATATATCTGATAGAGAGTTCAAGACAGACAATGAACTAGTCCTAAGGTCATTTACCCGAAGCAATTTGAGGTGCATGTACCACTTGCCAGAACCTCCGGCTTCCTACAACAAGCAATTTGTAGAAAAAATCGCCAAAGAGAATGAAGATTTGGCAGACTACACAAAAAGTTGGTCTGCCAAGGAGGAACCACTAAAGAAGGACAAAAATGGTATGTACGCCACTGGCACTCTCTGTTCTCCTTATTGTTTCACTGCTGCAATGTTATGTAGACTATTTGGGAAGCCAGATATCAACAAGTTTTGATCAGAATGGTTGCCTTTATTGGATGCAGCCACCAATGCCACCATAATAGATTGGGCCCAGATTTTATCAGACAATTTAGTCTTTGCTATTTTAGGATATCGAACTAAAAGAAGTTTTTCTCAGAGGGTTTACACTCCATTCTTTTTAAGTGCCTATGTCATGGATGCCATTTGTTTTGTCTTCGAATTTCCTATCATGGGGTGGAAATGAACAGTACAGAACCCTCTTCCTATTCAGGCTTATCACAAAGAACTGTGGGAATCCAATTTCATCCCATATGTCTACAAGATTTGTCATGGAGTAATGCTCCCTATTCATAGAATGCTTTATAACAAAGACGCCCCAAGATTCTCCCCAAAAGCTGAAGTTGACATTGTCCATGTGGCAAGGTGGTTCACAGAGGAACTATTCACATACATCAGGGTATTTTGCATCATTGTCTCGCCTCACGTACTACCTTTGTATGTCTCCAACAAACTAATGGCCAGAGAGATAGCTTACTAGACCTGTGGTGTTGGGGGAATGAGAAAAGTGTTCAAAGATTCTAAAAAGGCCATTTGGCCTCAATTCCCTATAGTCTGCGGGAATTTTGCATTCTTTTATTTAGGGCATGCTTTTAAAGAGGTCTATAATATTCTATGTTTACAGTTACCCAAGTTCCCAGGGAGACAATACGATCCCTTTGATGTTGTAAAGAATCTTACTACAACGGTCAAAATAAAAGTGTTTACCAATGAAGAAGATTCCTTTGACGATGTCTTTTTGTAGAAGCACACTTTCAGAGAAGTCTTACATATGGCACAAATATAGTTTGATCAAGAAAAACTTCAAAAGTTCAACGATTACAGAGAACAGAGGTTAAAGAAGGTCCCATTAGACAAATTTCGTATTGAACCAATCAGGGAGCCCACTCCCAGCATTAGCATAAGTGGAAGTTCAGAAGAAGGGAAGTCTAAATCCAATTCCCCAAAAGAATTGACTGAAAAGTCTGATGAGCAGTCCAAAAGTTAACACAGCAGAAGTGAAGGGTCAGTTAAAGATACAGCTCAATCTACAAAGAAGCTTGATCAGCAGATTTTGTCTCTGGAACAAACTGAAACTCCCACTTCCCTTCCAAAGCCAACAAAGCCAATTATAGTGGACCTAGAAAAGGAATGGGAGAATTTTAATGAGTTAATCAATACTGAGGAACATAGCACAGAGCCACTAACAAACCTAGGAGAAACAACCACATAAATGGTGGTGGAAGGGGCTACCAATACTCAAAAGACAGAGCATATTCCCGTTGCTTCGTCATCCGAAATTATACTAAAAATAGAGGATATTCCTCCTTTGTATGTATTTTATAGCCCGCAACATAAGGATGTCATCAGGAGGCAAAGGAAGAAAAGAAAAATAGATGTTGTGCTCTCTCCAAAGGCTGAACCTCTGGATGTTCTATGGAAAGACCCAACTACAGGCCCATCGGAAAACCTAACTAAACTCTCTCAGATCACAGGGGCATATGCTTCTACAACAATTGATAAGGCAACTGAAGTTCAATTGCTATTAAAAGAAAAGGAGGATAAGCTTCTATTTTTGGAACAACAACTATAGTAGGCCAGCATCAGTCGAGAAGCAGAGATACAACTGACAAAACTCCAACAGGACTTCCAGCAAATGCAATTGGATTATCAAAGCAGTCTGTCCAATAAAAAATAACAATTATAGACCATGATAGGACTGCATAAGGATGATCCTAAGATTGAATAATTTATCACAGAAGCACTCGCTCTTAATGCCCAACTCTTGCAACAGGAATAAACACTCTGCCAAAAGATCTTGCAATGGAATTCCCATTGCAAAAAGAGCGATAACATTATAAATCAAGTCGTAGACTTACAACTTGATTATGATTTAATTTTAAAGAAGGTTTCTGACTTCTTTAGCTGGCAGAAATCAGATGAAGGAAAAGGAGTGGAATTGCCCAAAATCGATGAATCTCATAAAGAAATGTTATTCGCAAAATTGGATTCCCAGCTTAAAGAAGCAGAGCATGTAATGGAGGAAGCAGCGATAGCAGTAAACAACGTCATTGAATGCATCAATGAAAATCTGCACAAGGCAAATTTATATCAAAGACCACTCCCGGATTCCTCCTGAAGGCACGGCAGCTTCAAACAAAGTGGAAACAAACGGCAGAGGAAAAGGCTGAGTCAATTAAATAGGTAAACAGGTTAAATTGGGACACATACTGGCAGTACCTGGTAAAGCCACATAGCCAAGAAATGACCCTGAGATGTCTCATAACCTCCGCCAAGAAGATAGTGCCAGTGCTCATCAATTCCATATTTGCAGGTCAATTAAAAGCTGAGGTCGGCCAACCGACGCTCTTGAAGCCAATGCTAGATATTTGCAACTTAAAAGAACAGATGAATAGTTTATCATAGATATAGTTTAGTTTTATTTTTAGTTCATTTTTTCTTAAAATGAGGAAGGTGGTTTAAACCTCCTCATCTATTTTTGTAATATTTATTTTTAGTTTTCATTAGAGTAGTATTTAAACCCCTCTCATGCATTTAGAGAGGGGTCCAAAATTTAATCAAAAACAATTCTTCAAAACGTGCAGTTTGCCCCCCACTGAGGAGGTTTTGATAAAATGAATGGAACGAGATTTATTTTTATATGAGTCTGATGTCTGCTACTAAAATGCACTTTTGTACTCTTAGTGGATGTTGAGTTATTTGAAGATAAATCTATATTGTTGAAGCTCATGAGTAGAACCTATTACCAATGGTATTTTTATCTCCTAATACTTTTTGCTTATGTGCCAAGTGATAAATTATTTTCAGTTATTGATATATGAAAGTCTTAATGTTCAGTTGTCATTATTGCATTTTTGTACGGTGATAACTATTATTTTTATGCTGAGTATATGAATAAGTCTTATGTGATACGTTTCTCATAATTCTTTTGGCTAATTTCTTATACGAAACAATCATTTTCAATGGATTCCTTTCTAGTAGTGATTGAATGATTTTTATTACCAATTGTTGTTGGAAATTACTTTAGATCGCATAAGCCAAACGTTACTCCTGGGATAGTTTAGAGTTAGATGATTTCCCTCATTTGAATATAATTGCATATGTTAGTTAATAGATAGATTAGATTTAGAATAAGCATTCTCCCCATAAACCTTAAAAAAGAAAAACATCATCCCGTTAGTGTACCATCATAAACAGATTGGGAAACTGGTCCCATAACCCCCAGTCGGAGCCACTATTCCAAATGGAAAAGGATTTGCTTTCAAGATCCAGACTGGGTGGTTATCCCCCTTGTTGTAGACCCGATTTTCGAGCCTTCAACATATTTGGCACTAGAAGGAGGGCTTGAACTATGAATGGTGAGCGAATTCAAATCCATAACCCATTCTGGGAGTAAATCTCCCTCATCATCTCCCTCGACTTCTCCCTTGCATTCTGAATCTCCAATTTCTAAGCGAGAAGTTGAGAAAACTACAACCACTACTGAAAACCTGAACATTTCAGATAAATCCAGTCTTGAAACTCCTGAAGTTCAGTCTTTAATTCATAAACTTCAAGGATTTTCAATATCACCACAGAAATCTGAGTTATCTCAAGTCAGTGTGACTTCGCAATACATTCCTTCCCATCCTCTTACCAGATTACAGAGTGAAAAGCTTGGTATTGAACCAACAGAATTCCCTCTGCCTAAAATAAAAAGAGCAAGGAAGACACCGGAAGGGTCTGATAGTGAGACTCTTTCATCATCATCATCCATTTCATCTAATCCATTACAAAGTCAACCATCCACTCCCCAACTCCATATTGTTGTTCAACAGGATACTGGAACTTCAACATCATCTTCCCAACCACTTGTAACCTCATCTGTGCTTTCCTCTATTAGTATCTCAATGATGGCACGAAATCCTCCACCAAGGCCATGAGCCAATCCAGGGGCAGTCGCAATGCCTTCACCCTTGAGTCAATTGCTAGCTCATCCTGAAAAAAGGCTCCCCAAGTTTAACCCAGATATAGGCGTACTGGCAGAAGAACACATAAATAACTTTATGTTGTCAATAAACTTAAATGGATTTACTGAAGAAGACGTTGTTGTTAGGCTTTTCCCATATACCTTACAAGGAGCAGTTGGGTCCTGGTATTTTTCATTACCATCAGGATCCATTACTAGTTGGAACATTTTCCAAGAGCAGTGCTTGACTAAATTCGGTGATGATAGGTCTACAATGACATTAAGCAATGATCTCTCAAATCTTAAAACCGAATCAAGAGAACCTATCAAATATTTCAACTCGTGATTTAATAAACTCTTAAATAAGATTCCTACCGCATCTAAACCTAGTGAAGAGGTTCGAAGTGAATGGTATATATTTGCCTTAACTTCAAATATAGAAATCTTTGTAGATAGGGCTTCCAAGCCAACATTGGTTGAAAATATGAAAGAAGCAATAGCGGTGGAAAAAACGTATCCTAGCCTTAGAAAAGAAAAACATTGTAGATGAAAGAAAATCTAAAAAGGTTGCTTTTAGAGATGACCCTAAGAAAAAACAATCAAAGGACCCATTCAACTTGGAAGGGTTACATAGATTTTTAAAAACCATGTCCAACGAAATGGTTGACATTAAGAAACAAGTGGCAGAAACCTCTTCCAAGAAACCTTTCAAGAAGAATCCTTCAACCGATCCAAATCCTCCCAACGCTATAACAAACGCAAAATCAGAAGGGGAAGAAGAGGAAGTTTCGAATGAGGAACATACTGATGATGATGAGGTTGTAGAACTACAAGGAATGTGGGACTTCATTCTTTTGGATGAAGAAGATCAAGATGCATTACCGGTGACTACCAGAATTAGAAATCAACTTGATCCTCCACAATCCAGTTCTAAACAGAAAAACCCAAGCCCAACTTCTAAAGATAAAATCACAGGTAAGAAATCCTCACCAAAGGCTACTCAGACAAACCCAGTCCATTATGATTCAAAAACTCCATCTAAAACACTTATCATTTCTGATTAAATGGAATATAATATTGTTGAAGACATGAAGAAGACTAGGGCCAACATTACTTTTCATGAGCTGAGTAAATTAAAGCATCAACAGAAACTACTTTTGAAAGAACTGCATGTAGTACCGATTGCGCCTCTACATGTCGTTGTAATCTCACAAGCTACTAATGAAATGGGAAGACCTTTGATTGGTATGTCAAATAAAGTTGATCCAAATGACATTGCTTTAATTGGAGGAAGGTCAAAATCCATACTCCTCCATTCCTCCTTACCTTTGAAGTTTTCAATAAAAATTTGCATAACTGTTTGGTATACTTTGGTGCTTCATCTAATATTTTTCCTACGACAGTTTGTGCAAAGTTAAATGCCCAACCTCAAAATTCTGCAGTACGCATAGTACAGCTAGATTGGTCTCAAGTCGAAGTTATCGGAGAGCTCAATAAAGTAACCATAAGGCTTTCATCGAATCCAAAGGTATGTGAAGTCATTGATATACTTGCTGCAGATATTCCTGAGTTTTATGGATTAATTCTTAGCAGGGATTGGTTAGAGGAGCTTCATGGTTACTTTGGACCGACTGATCACATATGTGGCTCCCTTACAACAGTAAGCCAAAACAGATAAAGGTTGAGTGAGAAAGACACCAAAAGTACATAGTCACAGAGTTAGAAGGAGAAAATGAACCTATAGCGTACAGCAATAATATAACTGGAAACTATTATGTTGATTCATTCTTAGGGAATTTCAATGCTCATACTTCACCTTTTTTAGAAAATTCAGTTTTATCTCAGATAGAAAATTTTTCTCAAACGGATAATTCTAGATGCATTAATTTTGTAGATAGGCCTATAAATAAATCTTTGTTTTGGAAATTATTTTTCGATGGTTCTAAGTCTAATGATGGAGCAGGGGCAGGTTGTATATTAATTAGTCCAGAAAGATAGAAAACCATGCTAACCTATAGACTCGAGTTCGATTTCACAAATAATACTGCGGAATATGAAGCTCTAGTTCAAAGGTTATACAAGGGAATCGGGCTTGATATCAAATACCTACAAGTCTTTGGGGATTCTGAGATTGTTATTAAGAAGGTAAGAAATGTTATGCATTGTCTATTAGGTCACTTGAAGCATTATCAATCGTTAGTACGGGACCTGACTTCACACTTTATAGCATTTAATATTTCATCCATTCCCAGACTCCAAAATGCTAGTGCTGACCTCCTGGCTAATGTAGATTCCAAGCTCATTCCCTCAGAAGACTATAGTCTAGACAGATTCTCAATCGAATTAATCTTTAGACCCTCCATCCCATATAATGTTACCAACTAGAGATTTTTTAACAATGATCTTGATATTGTATGTTTTCTGACTTCAGAAGGCTCTTACAATAATCAGATAATTGATGAAGACCAACATGATAAGCAATTAGAACAAGGAAGCACCAATAACGCTATACCCAAATTTGTAGTCAAGTTGGAAGACCTATATGATTTAAAAGACAGATTCAAGAGGTCGACTAACTCAAAACTTCAGAGTTCAACTCTAAGATATGAATTAGTGAATCTAGGAACTGACATTAATCAGTCTTCATTCAACTTTTGAAACAGTATAAAAATGCCTTTCCCTGGAATTACAATGACCTCAAAACTTACAACACTTCAATCATACAGCATACAATTCCGATGATCGCTGATGAAAAACCAATCCAGCAGAAGCTGAGGAAAATCCATCCTAATTTAGAAAATCAGATTAAGTCTGAACTGAACAAATTACTGAAAGCCAAAATTATTTTTCCTGTTCAACATTCTATATGGGTTTCCAACCTGGTACTAATCATAAAGTAAAACGAAGATATTTGGATTTGTATTGACTTTCGAAATCTCAATAAAGCCTGCCAAAAGGAAAATTTTCCACTACCCCCTATGGAACATATATTACAAGCAGTTGCAGGTTCTGAACTAATGTCCTTTTTAGATGGCTTCTCGAGGTATAACCAAATTTTAGTCCACCCGGATGCTCAATTGAAAACAACATTTAGAAATAAATGGGGCACGTATGCATATCAAAAGATGCCATTTAGGCTGATTAATGTCGGTGCCACGTTTCAAAGGGCCATGGCTATTGCATTTAAAGGATTAGTGAATAAGTCAGTGGTGATTTACTTAGATGACATAAGAGTGTATTCTAAAAGACGTAGTAATCACCTCGAATATTTAAAACAGATCTTCCAACGATGTCAAAAATATGGGATCTCACTTAATCCAAAAAAGTCCTTTTTTGCATTAAGCGAAGGAAAGCTTCTTAGATTCACAGTGTCTAAATCTGGAATCCATATTGATCCAAATAGGATTAAGGAGACTTCTGAGATATCTTTACCCCATAACAAAAAAGCAATGCAATATTTTCTTGGTCAAATCAATTTCATTAAAAGATTTGTCCCCGACTTCTCAAGAATTGTGTCACCTCTCCAAGCAATGATTAAGAAAAAATCTCTCTTCAAATGGGGTCAGGCAGAACATGAAGCGTTTAGCCTGATAAAACAAGCAATTATAAATGCCCCATCTCTACCGACTCCAAACTTTTCTGATCCTTTCATTTTATATACATTTGCCTCTGAGAAATCGTATGCTGCAATACTCACACAAGCCAACCAAGACAAAGTTGAAGCCCCAATTTCCTTCTTCAATTCAAACTTGCAAGGAGCTGAATTAAATTATTCCGACATTGAGAAACAGATTTATGTTGTATTCAAAGCGATCAAACACTTTAGACCCTTTCTTCTCAAGACTCATACAAAAATAGTAGTACCATTTCTAGCGGTAAGAAATCTTTTGGTACAGAAAGACGTGGGTGAAAAGAGAGAAAATTGGGTCACAACCCTGCAAGAATATGACGTTGAAATCAAACCAGCAAATATTCTAAAAGGTCAAGGTTTTTTCAGGATGTTGGCTGGAGCATCGCACATATCAAAAATACAATCCCCAGATAGTGAGGTACAAATGTATGAGGTAAGCCTAAACGATAATGAATCAAGATATGCTAATATCATGTTGTACTTAAAGAATGGATGTGCTCCTTCACATTTTAATCATACAAAGAAAAGAGCCCTGAGATTAAAAGCTAAGCAATATCAAATTGTAAATGATGTACTCTTTAGGATGAATTATGATTCTGTTCTCCTTATATGCCTTGAGAAATCTGAAGCTAAAAAAGTATTGCATGAACTTCATGATGGGCCAGCAGGTGGACATTACATAGGAGATGTGACAGCACAAAAAATCTTGCGCGCAGGCTACTACTGGCCAACATTATTTAAGGATGCATGTAGCTATGTAAGAATATGTCAAATTTGTCAATCTGTTGTTGGAAGATAGAAGAAACCATCATTGCCATTACAGCCGGTCAACATCGATCAACCATTTGAACAATGGGGATTAGATATAATAGGTGAGATCGTTCCTCACTTTTCTAAACATCATAAGTACATCCTTACAACTACCGATTACTTTACCAAATGGGTAGAAGTAGTTCCACTCAAGTCAGCTAGCTCTGAGAGCATAATTGATTTTATAGATCAATTCATAATTACCAGGTTTGGCTTACCTTCAGCTTTAATGTTTGATAATGCATCATATTTTGCTGGTAATGCTATGACTGAATTTGCACTCAAAAGAGGTTTTAAACTTAAGTATTCTGCGAATTATTACCCACAAGGAAATGGATTGGTTGAATCAACAAAAAAAAAACCTTATCAGAATCATTAAACAGACTATTGATCAAAATCATAGAAATTGGCATAAGTCTTTGATGTAAGCTCTTTGGGTAGATCGAATAACTCAGAAAACTTCTAGTGGAACTTCTCATTTTAATTTTGTTTATGGGAAAGAAGTGATCCTCCCAACACATCTAGCTATTCCTTCTTTAGTCTTAGTTCAATTCATTGAAGAAACTTCTTCCTCATCCTTACAACTAAGACAATCGCAGATTCTTAAGCTAGAAAAGGAACGAGAAAAGGCCAGAATTACCCATGCACATCATCAACAATTAGTAAAATCTTCTTTTGATTCAAACTTGGTATCTAGAAAAGATTTTCAGCTTGAAGACTTAGTATTGAAATGGGATAAAGCCCATGAAGAGAAAGACAAACATACTAAATTCCAACGGATGTGGATTGGACCATTCCAAATTATTGAAAGCGTAGGTCCATCAACTTTCATGTTACAACACTTAGCAGGGAAAAGAGAGTCTTATCTATTAATGGGCAGATCCATAAAAAATACTTTCCATAGAAGATAACCTCTTCTATTTTTTTTTGTAATTTTTTTTTTTCTTTTTGACAATAAAACAGGATGAAAATGTTTACCTTTGGTTTCCAAGAAAAATGTTAATGTCTCTTGTCAATTTTGTTTTTTCGCTTGTATAAGTGGAGTTGGTTTGGAAAATTAATCTTTATTTTTGAAACATATAGTCAAGTGCTATAATTCTGAGAGTTTTTACTTGTTCTTTTGTTTCAACTTTACCTGTTTTGATTAAAAAACAACCTTAAGTAGAGGTTTGTTTCATATCAGTCATGAAAAGAATCAATAACAAGACAAAGATTCTATACGGAAAAGCTATTTTTAAACTCTATAATTGTCATCTAGAACAACTCTTAAGGAACCAATGACTTCCTCTCCACTTTAGGAAATTAGAAGATTCAAAGAGTAATCTAGTTATGCACTTTAAAACTTAAAGAATAATCATAGAGTATGCATCATTCAACATCAATGAGTCATATAGTAAATATTATTAGAGGAATCCACATCATCCATAACACGACCGAGTTCAAATTAATAAAGAGTTCACATAATCAACAATAAGGAATATACATCAAGAATTATATATCAACATTAAAGTGTTAGGGCTTCTTCTATTAATCAGACATAATGGTCCATACTATCAAGGCGATAAATGTGTCCATGTCATCATTAAAGAGTCAACTTCATAAAGAGGCTCATTTTCCATGTCATCATCAACAAGGAATTAGGGTTGGGTCCATTAGTCTTAGATTTTTCCTCTCCAAACCTAATCTTGGGTTTTACAAATCATAGACAATCCAATGCTAATATTAATTAAAAAAACAACAGAAGGAATACATGATACTTATCTTTTAAGATCAATACAACTCCCTCTTGCTCTTCAGTTCTTTTGGAATCCAACTTGCAAGTCAACCTCAAGATCAAGATGTTAGATCTTTCTAGGGTTCTTTTATTTTATCAAGAGTTGGCTTGTCATGATCATAAAGATTATGACTAACTGACATTGCCACACTGCATACCAAAACAAGGTAACGGCTTGAGATTGTTTCAATCAAAAGACAAGGGGTCTCATCACGAGCCAGCTTGTTCAATTAATTTATAAATAAAGTAAGTGGCACTGTCAATTTTGGCCACCAAACCATGACATTGTTATTTAAGAATTAAAAGAAAATAAAAAGCAATAAGTGTAGATGAGGATTTATCTTTGAAAATTGCATACTTCTTAAGTAGGATACTGGATCATTGTTGGGTAGTAACCTTGTCGAGGCTATGAACGCCTGTTGGTAGCAGAGACTCTACCTACAACAATGTAAACTTTGAAATGGGAACTAATATTGTTACCTGTTTTGTAGAAATAGCAAAAAAATGACCTGATTTTGAAAAGGGGTGATGCAGAACACACGTTTTTTTTAGAGCATAGTTTTTGGCACCTTAATTTCTTTTATGTAGATTGCGTTTTAGAATGCTAGTGATTTTCATGCTGATTTAAAGAAGGGTTATTCTGCATCAGACCCTTTTTTTAAAAGACCTATTTTTTGACTTCAAATTTTTTTATTGTATGAAATGTAAATAATTATTTTGTAAATTTCATAATTTTGGAAGTGGTCTTCTTCTTCATATTTTCTTGTTTTTATTTTTATTTGTATTCTTTTGTAGTGAAGTTTTTATTGATTTGCATATTTAAAGAAGAAGGTCGTTCTTTTGCATTTTCGATATTCTACATATTTATACATATTTATACATCGTTAATTAAATTTTCAATCCACATAAAATAATTGTCTCTAAAAACCAAATATAAAAAAATATATA